>JAESVK010000324.1:133135-161727 GCA_017140935.1 Hamamelis virginiana | reverse complement strand
TATATATATATATATATATATATATATATATATATACATATATTATTCAAACACTCATTTTAACCACCCTCCATTTTTAATCCTGACGTGTCCTCCCTTGATTAGAGCAAGAATCATGGGCGTGTTTTTAAAAACCTTTGTTACGGGGAAATTTTGTCCAAACTAATATCTTTTTCAAGCTTTGTTACAAATGTATGGTTGGTTGAAAGTTATTTACTGAAATACCAATAATTACTACAACAATTTTAACTTCTTTCCCATCTTTTCAACATTTTTAATTTAGAAAAAACTTAAAAAAAATCAAAGAAAATATTAAAAAGAAAATTAAAAATACCGATAAAAGAATAAACATAAAAAATAAAAATTTTCTTTGAAACCACTACAATTGTTTCAAATAATTGTATTTTTCTGTATTTTCATCATTTTACATTACTATTCTCTTTTTCCATCATCTTCTTTCTCGTTCTCATGAAACCCTCGGCCTTTTTTTTTCCTTTCGTCCTCCTTCTTTCTCTTTCAAGTAAAACCCTATACCATTGAAAAACCGTATCTCACATTTACCATGTGTATTTATTTATTATAATGATTTTGTGTTTATTTTAAGGCCGATTCTATTGTTACCCACCCATATTGCTAGTGACACTCTCCAATTAATAAAATATTTTATTACTATTGTACCCACATATAAATTTATTATTAAGGGTATTATTAGATAAATAAAATAAATTAAAATAAATCATATTACTTCCTGTACCCACGTTCTCTTTCCCACTTTCTTATATTTTCCATAAACCTACTTTCACATACATTTACACTATCATATAACTTTGTGAAATCTATAACAAAAAGAGGTGTTTATTGGTCAATGGACAATGAAGTAGACATATGAGGTAATTCCAACAATAAAAATGTATACTTTTAATTAAAAATTTATATTTTTTTAATATATTTTTTTAATTTTTAGGTCGAGTTTTTGTTCAGCCCTGCGATATTGAACATAAATCAATGTTTAAATAGGGGTAATTGAACATATCACAATGTTCAGTCACTCCAACCGAATGTATACAAATGTTAAGCAAGGGGGTTTAATTTTTCTTTTTTTTTAATTTTAAGGTCGAGTTTTTGTTTAGTCCTGCGATATTGAACATAAATCAAAGTTCAGACAGGGGTAATTGAACATATCACTATATTCATTCACCCCAACCGAACATATACAAATATTCAGCAGGGGGTATTGAATATTACAGAATGTTCAATAGGCACTAGTAGAATATTATCTTATGTTTAACAGTTGTTAGCCGAACATATTACAATTTCGTTACAACCCTAATTGGGGTTTTTTGGTGTTAATTAAGTGGGTGTAAAAAAGAAACATTGGTTTTAAGGTTGGTTAAGTGGGGGTTAGTTTGGGTATTACAGAGGGTGTAGGTAGCAAAAATTATATCTTAAAATTTTATTAGTGGGTGTAGGTAGCAAGTGGGTGCCACTAGCAATATAGGTGGGTGGCAATAGACCCACCCTTATTTTAATTATGATGTGATATATGCAGGTACTTCTATATTTTTGAGTCTTTGACTTTTGATCCATAAGCTTTGTTGGGCCTCGTGGGCCTACGCCCATATTCTTTTTAGTAGTGGAATTTTATCCATTTACTTTGGTTCATTTTATTTGGAGTAAAAAAAAAAAAAAACTTGTTGTAACTCATCAAGAGATGAGACAAAATGAAATTAAAAAAAAATATGTATTCCTTTTTCTTTTTTTTCTTTTTTAATTTCTTATTCGATAGGTTAAATTATATTTGAATTACTATTATTATTATTATTATTATTGTTTTTTCTGTTATGAAATTAAAGTAAATCACAGCATACAAAATTAAAAGACCAAATTTACGTGGTTCGGCAAAAATCTAGCTACGTCCATGGAGAGTGATTCTTACTATTAAGAACGATCGTACAAATAATCCACTTAATATTAATCCCAAGCCCAAGCTTGAAGAGTCACTCTTAATCTCACTCTTTTATGCTTTGATAATTCACTCACCCAATGCCCCATTAGTCCCTTATTACTTCTCTCTATTTATAGGAACACAAGATGACTCACTTTAACTCAAAGACTTAATGTCTTGAAGAGTTAAAGTTACTGTGAGACCCCAAAATTTTCATAGCGTATATACATTTATATATATATGTGATTGCTATTATTATATTTTATGTATTTTAAATACATACTTTGCATTTTTCCATTGGGCCATGAATTATGCCATGTGGCCATCAATTGAGAGAGGTGCATGAGAAATTGTGTACACCCTTGAGTGACATTTAAAATGAGAATGATGGATAAATATGAATGGTGGATGATTGAGAGAATGGTGGATGAATATGAGAATGATGAATGAATGTAAGAGTGGTAGATAAATTTGAGAATGAAAGATGAGAATGATGGATGAATGTAAGAGTGGTAGATAAATTTGAGAATGGATGATGAATTATTTCTCTATAAATACTACATTTCAAATGTTAATGAATACACAAGTAGTAATGTTAATGAATACACAAGTAGTAGAGAAGAAAGAAATTAAAGAAATAAAGAGAAAGAAAAGAGAGTGAGAAGTATTTTTGGGTTAGCAAAGTGTATGGAATTCTTGAAGTTCAACACACACACAACCAAGGTAAGGTTCTCCCACTTTACATATTTTATGTTGAGTTTGAAAGAAAATGAGGATTTTTTTTTTTTGTCTTATTTAGAGGTAGAAATCTTGTTTGATGAACTCATGCAAAATGAATATGGTTTGAGGTTGAAAAATTAAAGTTTTTATCCATTGAATTTCAAGGTTTCAATTCATACCAGTTTTAGTATAAAAATTCTAACTAAATGTAGAAAAATTGTTTTTGAGCATGATTTGTTGGAATAATTTTCTAACTTCTAGATTTGTGCTCAATAAAATGTTTATGATGAAATGACACAATTTAATATTTTTCTTTGATTTTAAAAGTGGCTGTTACGCAGCAGGTAATCGTGTTGTTGTTGTGTTTCAACTTGGATTTAAATTTCAGAGGATGTTCCACTCATCCTAAAATTATGAAAATTTTTGGAGATGTTCATGCATGAATCTAGTTTCTACTTGTAAAATTTCATATTTTAATTCGAAGTGATGAATTTTTTAAAATTCAAATACTATTGCTAGGTTGAGCAAATTTATATATTTCCAGCTTTTTGTTTTGAGATGTTTATTATACTAAATAGTATTTTAGCACAAGAAAATATTTTTCCCTTGAAGTAATTTGAGTTTATGAACTATATCGTCAAGAAAATGAATTTATTTTCTTTTGGGTAACAATTACAAGGGACATATATATATATATATATATATATATATATATATATATATATATATATGTTAATGGTGTTGATAATTCAATTATGTGGGATCATTGAATTGGAGTTTTTGGACACCTAAGGGTACTTAAACAAGTTTGTTGAGACATCTGTGAAAAAAATGGATACTGTGGACTTAAGGTAAACTCCTGAAAATGGATATATTGCTTAGGGAACTGTGTTGACCTATGTGGTTAGTATTCATGAATAAAATTGGTAATGATATATATTATGAATTGTAAGGTGGTTATCTTGATTCTTTTGAAATCAAGTATGAGATATTAATAAAGATTATAACATGTTGTTACTGTTTATTATGAATAATATAATGTATATGATGCATGTTAATTATTATGCATAAAATATGTGCATGTGATATTTTCCATACTTATTGCATAATAAACTGGCATGTGGCTATGATATCTTGGGAAGAAAGTGACTGGGCTTACAAGAAAATTCTATACATCTCTTAGTAACAATGCATTTTGAAAAGTTAAAATAGTGCGTTTGTCATGTGGATATGTGTGTATGGGCGGGCATGTTACGCGTGCAGGCAAAACGGACAATATTGTTACTTGGAGAGGTACGGGGTGTTACAGTGGCACAGTTACATGTGGTGGCTCAAGTTGAGTAAGCAAAATGATTCATATGTATATCACTGATATGACTGTTGATATGAGATATATGTTGAGTTGATATGCTATGAAATGTATGCATGAATTGTCATACATGAACTATTGATATGAAATGTATATAAGTAAATTCCATACATCTCCTAGTAACAATGCATTTTGAAAAGTTAAAACAATGCGCTTGTCACGTAGATATGTGTGTATGGGCGCTCATGTTACGCATGCAGGCAAAACGGACAATATTGTTACTTGGAGAGGTACGGGGTGTTACGGTGACACAGTTACATGCGGTGGCTCAAGTTGAGTAAGCAAAATGATTCTATGTATATCACTGATATAATTGTTGATATGAGATATATGTTGAGTTGATATGCTATAAAATGTATGCATGAATTGGCATACATGAACTATTGATATGATATGTATGCCATATGTATTACATGGGATATTTGCATCTGGTATGAGACACAGTTACATGTGAGATTTATTGTATAGAAAATTATATGCATTTATGATTATTTATGTAACTGTGGAAACGATGAGTTGAGATACCACCGATGGACAAAAGATCCTAGAAACAGTTAGTGCACTCTAATATATCACCTTGCTAAAAACAGCAAGTAAATCCTCTTGTCAATAAGTGACAATCGCGGTAGGTCCTAAAAAGGCGGGAACTGGGTGATATACATCCTAAAAAGGCGGGGATGTTGTTGTGGTGAGATGGCCAAAAAATGAGGTAGCCATCTGTTGTGGTAAAATGGTGAATTCTAAAAATAAGGTTACCATCAGAGTAATAATATCTATTTTGCAGGAAAGGCAGGACAGAGAAGATGTCAGATATGACTGCATGAGCATTGCATTGTATATCTGGCATATGCATAAAGCATGCATGTAGTGTAAGATTACTTTCTATTAAAATGTGATGAATATATCATGTAATATATAAATGAATAAGGATATTATATGTTATGTTTAGTTGATGATGAAACTTACTGATAGATTTAAAAATCCCGACGTTTCTTTTAAAAGCGTCATGTAATATTTGAGGTTTACGAACCTTACTGAGCAAAAGTGGTTTTGCTCACCCCATTTATTCCCCCCCCCCTCCCCCCACAAGATCATCAAACCAGTAACTTTGAAAAAAGCTTTTGGGAGTTATGGGATTTCTGAGGATGGTTATGACAATGTTGCTCTTTATGATTCATGGATACTCATTTCGAGTTGTCATATGAGATTGTTTTAAGTACATTACGGGACTGTACTCATAATATATACTAGTACTCAGCATTGTCTTTATCTTTTGGAATGTAGTAATTAATTAAATTTCCGTACTTTATGTATTTTGTAAAACAGTTTAATTTGTAATGGAATTATCCAAAGATAAGCACTTAGTGTATTATGCCAATGTCTCATAGGGGCTACCCTGTGAGGGGTGTTACAGTTACTTAGTTACAAACTCAAGTTAAATGACTTGAATTAATTCAAGTTACATAAGTTAAGTGCATGTGTTGAAGAAACACCTTGTCTTTATGTGGTGGTCATCCACATGGATTTATACTTGTATTTATAACACTCGCCTTGGATGTTCACCACACAGTGAATATGTCTCGTTAAAATCTTGCTAGGAAAAACCTGTATTAGCACAGTGTGCGGTCTTTTTTTCTTTTTCTTTTTTGTATATAACTCCCCCTCATAAGCACACTTCCCTCATATAGATGGTTCAATGAGTAGTAGCTTAGTATGAAAAATCCTTTAATTGACGCATTCCAATGTTGTGCACTAGCTTCTTGAAGGTTGACTTTGGTAATACTTTAGTGAATAAGTCTTCAAGATTGTCACACGAACATATTTGTAAAACGTCTATATCACCACTTTTCTGGAGCTTATGAGTGTAAAAAAACTTTGGTGAAATGTGCTTGGTTCTGTCACCTTTAATATTTAATATGTGCAATACAAGTGGCATTATCTTCATATAATGTTGTTGGGATATCTTTAATGGAGAATAATCCACAGCTTTCTCTAATATGTTGTACCATTGATCTCCACTAAATGCACTCACGACTTGCTTCATGAATTGCTAAGATCTCAACATGATTTGAGGAAGTTGTAACTGTTGTTTGCTTTACAGATCTCCAAGATATAATTGTTTTACCATAGGTAATCAAATATTTTGTTTGTGATCGAGCTTTATGTGGATCAGAGAGATAACCAAGATCTGCATAACTTGATAATTGAGATTTTGATTGTTTTAAATAAAATAAACCCATATCGATTGTTCCACGAAGATATCGTAGTACATGTTTAATGTCATTTCAATGTCTTCGAGTTGGTGCAAAACTATACCTTGCTAGTAGATTGACTGCAAATGCTATATTTAGTCGAGTGCAATTTGAAAGATACATGAGAACACCAATTGCACTGAGATATGGTACTTTAGGACCAATAGGCTCTTTATCATCGTCTTCAGGATGAAAATGATCTTTCTTTATATCAAGAGATCGAATAACCATTAAAGTACTTAATGGATGAGCTTTATCCATACAAAAACGCTTCAGAACTTTTTCTGTATATGTTGTCTGAAGAATAAAAATTCATTTTAACAAATGTTCCACTTGCAGACCAAGATAAAATTTTGTTTTTCCCAGATCTTTCATCTTGAATTTTTTTTTCAAAAAATAGCAGTCTTTGTAGGCTCTTCGGGAGTCCCTACAAGATTCAAATCATCTACATATACTGAAATAATAGCAAAACCAATTTCTGATATCTTAATAAATACACATGGACAAATTGGATTATTTATAAATCATTCTTTTAATAAATATTCACTGAGGCGATTGTACCACATGCGTCTGGATTGCTTTAATCCATACAAAGATCGTTGTAACTTAATTGAGTATAAGTTGTGAGGTTTCAAATGATTTGCTTCGAGCAGTTTAAATCCTTCAGGGATTTTCATATAGATATTACTATCAAGTGATCCATATAAGTATGCTTTAACTACGTCTATAAGACGCATATCAAGTTCTTCTGAGACTGCCAAACTTATCAAAAATTGGAATGTGATTGCATCCATTACAGGAGAATATGTCTCCTCATAATCAATACCAGGTCTCTGCGAGAAACCTTATGCCACGAGACATGCTTTATATCTCATAATTTTATTTTTTTCATTTCGTTTTCATACAAATACCCATTTATACCCTACAGGCTTTACATCTTCAGGCGTTTGGACTACAGATCCAAAAATTTCACATTTTGTTAGTGAAGTTAATTCTACCTGTATTACTTCTTTCCAACTTGGCCAATCATTTCTATGTCGACATTTTTCCACTGTTTGTGGTTTAAAATCCTCACTACTTTTCATAATATCGAGAGCAACTATAAATGCAAATATATTGTTAATAACAATCTTATTTCGATCACATTCTCCTCTTGTACTAATATAATTTATTGAGATTTCTTTATTTTCATGTACATATGCCTCTTCAGGAGCAATTTCCTTTTCAGCGATGACCTGTTCATCTACTTCTTCGGGAGCAATTTGATTACCAATTTTGAATTGGTCATTATTTCTATTGTCATGGCCTCTTCAGGAGTGCCTGTTTTAGATCGATCTATTATTTTTGTTGTTGTGACCTCTTCAGGAGCGTTAACTTTCCATTTTCTCTTCCTCGGGATTTTTTCTTTTGCATCGATAGGTCTACCACACTTCAAACGTGCCGTAGATTCATTTCTTATTATACTTCTAGGTTGTTCTTCAAGAACATCAACTCGTGCAGGAGTATTTGCGGCAGGTGTATGTGATTTTACCACTTTTCTTGTATCAGTGAATGCATCTGGCAATTGATTTGCAATACTTTGCAAATGAATAATCTTTTGTACTTCAAGTTCACATTGATTTATGCGAGAATCAAGATGCGATAAAGATAATACATTCCATAAAATTTCACGTCGTTCTTCCAACTTTGTCTTCTTTTTTCCCTAAATACGGGAATATTGACTCATCAAAATGACAATATGCAAATCTTGTAATAAACATATCTCCCATCAAGGGTTCAAGATATCTAATTATAGATGGAGAGTCAAATCCAACATAAATCCCAAGTCTTCGTTGAGGTCTCATCTTAGTTCTTTGTGGATGTGCAATTGGAACATAGACAGCACAACCAAAAAATTTTAAGTGAGAAATATTTGGTTGCTGTCCAATTACAAGTTGTAATGGAGAGTACTTATGATAAGCAGATGGTCGAATGTGAACCAATGCTGCATCATGTAATATAACATGTCCCTAAGTAGAAATAGATAATTTTGACCTTAAAAGTAGTGGTATAGCAATCAATTGAAGACACTTAATAAAAGATTCTGCTAAACCATTTTGGGTATTTGTATGGGCAACAAGATACTCAACATTAATCCCTATTGACATACAATAGTCATCAAATGCTCGTAATGTAAATTCACCAGCATTATCAAGGTGAATTGTCTTGATTGGATAATCAGGAAATTGTGCTCGTAACCTAATTATTTAAGCAAAAAGTTTAGTAAATGCCACAGTGCGAGTAGAGAGTAGATAGACATGTGACCATCGCGTTGATGCATAAATTAAAATCATAAAGTAACGAAATGGTCCACATGCTGGGTGGATAGGCTCACATATATCCTCTTGAATTCGTTATAAAACGACTAGGGATTCAACGACGACTTTGGTTGGAGATTGCCTGACGACCAATTTACCTTGAGAACAAGCTGCACATGGACAATCACTTTGTAAAAGAATATTTTGGTTCTTTAATGGATGTCCATGTGAACTTTCAATAATTCGGCGCATCATTATTGACCTAGGATGACCAAGTCGGTCATACCAAAGCATAAAAGTCTTTGGATCATAATATCTCTGGCTTTTCAAAAAATGTGATTCTATTGTTCTTATAGTCGTATGATATAATCCAGATGATAAAGTAGGATATTTTTTTAGTACAAGCTTCTGGCTTGAGACAATAGAAGTAAGCAAAGATATTCTTTATTATCTTTATTAAAGGTTTCAATATGAAATCCATTGTGACGTATATCTTTAAAACTAAGCAGATTTCTTCTGGATTTGATAGAGTATAAAGCATCATCAATATGAAATTTTGTTCAACTTGGTAACATAATGTTGGCTTTTTCAAAGCCGTTAATCAGGTTTGTAGAGCCTGATATTGTATTGACACTTGCTTTAGCGAATGTTAAGTATGAAAAATATTTTTTATTTCGAAGAATTGTATGTGTTGTGGCACTGTCTGCAAGACATTTATCTCCACCGTTCATTTTAGAATTGATCATTTATAGAAAACATACAAAAAGTTTGAATTATGCCAAAAAAATAAATAAATAAATAAGAAAAGAACACACTAAAAATAAATTGATAAATTTAAAATAAAATAAGATAAATCAATTCAATATTTCCATGATCACATAAAAGAAAGAGTTTGAAATAAAATAACATTAATCAAAATGGACATTCCCATCACCAATCAAATGGTCAATTTTGCCACTGGGATCTTCAAAGAAATCTGCAACATCTAAGTGGGTTATATCCGCTTGTTTATTATGGTCAATAAAATTTGTTTTCATCTCTTTTTCTTTTCCTTTTGAAGAGAGGTAAAGTTTAATCAAATGATCATCTGTATGACAAGTACGTTACCAATGCCCTTTCATGCCACACTGATGGCAACTATCCTCATCAGTCTTATAATACTTATTCTGTAAATCTGTCTTTTTCTTGTTTTGTTTCGGCATTGTTCCACTTCTGGTAGTATGGGGCATTTTTCTTATTTGGAGAATTATAATTATAACCACCATGATGTCAATAAGAAGTTCTACCTCAATTACGTCCACGACTACGACCACGACCACGACCACGACCACGACCACGCCCACGATTGTTAAATGAAGTTACATTTGCTTCAAGAAATGTTGTATAGCCAATCGGGTGTGACTGATGATTTTTCATCAAAAACTCATTATGTAGCTCAGCAACTAGAAGACATGATAACCGATCAGAGTATATTTAAAATCTGCTCTCGATATTGCTGCTGCAGGAGCATATTTGAGGCGTGAAATGTTGTATATTTTTTCCAACAAATCATCATCAGTGATTTTCTTCCCATATAATTTCAATCAGGAGGTAATTTTAAATAATGCAGAATTATACTCACTAACTCTCTTAAAATCTTGCAACCTCGGGTGCATCCAATCATAACAAGCTTTTGGAAGTATAACAGTCTTTTGGTGGTCATATCTTTCTTTCAAATTGCTCCAAAGTACAAATGAATCATTTACCCTAAGATATTCATTTTTTAATCCTTCATGGAGATGGTGGCGAAGGAAAATCATTTCCTTTGCGCGATCCTGCAAGGATTCTTCATTTCCTTCCCTAATTGTATTTCCAAAATTCATGGCATCAAGATGGATTTCCGCATCAAGAATTCATGATAAATAATTATTGTCCGAAATGTCAAGTGCAATAAATTGAAGATTTGTGATATTCGACATTGTCATAAAACTATATATAACACAATTATATATTTTAGAATTAATATCAATTAAATATTTAATTAAAATAAATGTTAAGATTAGAGATCGAATTTAATACCTTCTAGTAAAAGATATGAAGTATCTTCCTTCCTTTGACTAGCGTCACTCGTGCTGATAGCGTGTTATGAAAATTAAAGTAAATCAAAGCATACAAAATTAAAACACCAAGATTTACGGGATTCGGCAAAAAAAATGCCTATAATCCACTTCCCAAGCCCAAGCTAGAAGAGCCACTCTTAATCTCACGCTTTTATGCTTTGATAATTCACTCACCTAATGCCCCATTAATCCCTTATTACTTCTCTCTATTTATAAATAGATCGCAAGATGGCTCAATTTAACTCAAAGACTTCATGTCTTGAAGAATTAAAATATCTCGGTTACAAACTCAAGTTAAATGACTTGAGTTAATTCAAGTTACATAAGTTAAGTGCATGTGTTGAAGAAACGTCTTGTCTTTATGTGATGGCCATCCACATGGATTTATACTTGCATTTATAACATTTTTCTATTTATAAAACTCTGAAAATGAGAGATAAAAGTAGGCGCTATGGGGCTCCACTACTTTAGTAATAAAGTTTTAAAATAATATTATTTTGGACAAAAACTTTGTTACGTGTCCTGTAAAAGATTGATTTTGAATGGACTGCCACGTTGGCTACATACCCATATCAGTTCTTTAGAAATATTTTATTCTATCCCAAAAAAAAGTGGGACATCATTTAGTCTTGTCCGCAAAAATCTATCTTCTAAGACAAAATGAGACAACACAAATTTCATAGCCATCAAAGTGGACTTGGAAAATAAAATAAAAATAGCTTACCTATAGTTGGATTAATGATTTATTTTTTGTTCCCCTTTTTATTATTATTATTATCAATATATTTTTTCAAAAATCAACTGTCGGATCAGTATAATTTTTCGCAGACATGACATACAAAAGAGGAGTATCTAATCTAACGGTCAATTTTACAAATTGTCATCTAAAATTGACTATATGAAAACAACTTGAGACAACTTTACATCAGGCCGACCTGATAATAACATTACTATATATATATATATAAACCAACATACCATTGACAATGACTCCATGGATGAGATTCATTAGGAGATATACAGAATTCCTTTAATTTTCCATCCATTTGAATATTTCGAAATCTTTTAATAAAATATATTCTAATCAGTGTGGGAATCAAGATGGCTAATCCATGCACTATCCTGTTATTTACCTGTTCATTATCACCTTTTAACTTTTTGTCATTTTCAATTTTTTTAAAGCCTGTAAGGGTGGGTACATGGCCAGAGTGTTATTAAACCCGGACCGGACCGGTCGGGCCGGTTGAACCGGGAACCGGTCCCCTCTCCGACTGGTTCAACCCACAAAAACCCGTTTTTCAAATAATCCGTTCAACCGTTCAAACCGGTTAAAAAACCGATCAACCCGGTTTTTTTTTTTTTTTAAATAATTTTTAAAATTTTTTTTAAGGTGATAAAATGACTAAAATAGTTCTAATATTTGTAATGACTGCACATAAATTCAAATATATGAATTGATTGTACAAATATTTTTTAAAAAAATATATTTTGAATCATTTATAGCTTTTATTCTAATAAATAATTAAATAAATAAATAAATAATATATTTATGACGTCACGGTTCAACCCGGCAGTTGAACCGGTTGACCCTTAACCCGGTAACTTTTCCGGTTCGATGAACGGTCCGATTTTTAAAACACTGCATGGCCACCCAATGCACATCTCCCAATTTAGACCGTATCATCTTTACTTGTCTCTAATTCCTTCATTTATTTATTTATTTATTTTTGAAGAGTACTGAGTCTGATTTGTCTCCTCTTAATTGAAGAGAGTATGCTGAGTCAACTCTTCTTCCCATAAAGTTTGTCTCTAAATTGAACTACACAAATATAGTTCTTTTCTTTTCTCTTCTTTTTATTTTTTCATTGAATAGCTATAGATGTAACAAAAGTTTGACCATTTTTCTCGCACCATATGCCTCGTGAGTACAATATGCATGTGTGGCTAACACGGCATTGCCAAATAACCATCATATCTATTATGATTCAAACCATTTATTGTTAGCAAAACAAGAAAGAGAGAGAGAGAGAGAGAGAGAGAGAGAGAGAGAGAGAGAGGGAGAGAGGGAGAGAGAGAGCGCTTTATAACTGTTACAAGAAACATAAAATACATGAAGACTCTACAGTACATCCCTATCAGAGTTTTTTCCTATGAGTTCATTCTCCATTACATAACTGAGCTGATGAAAAGTGCAAAGGTAAAACCACTAAACAAGTATGACAAGGAAACAATGAGATGGAATTTTTTTCAGTTTCTGAAGTAAAACCAGAAGTAAAGTTACAAACAATGAGAACATCAGGAACCAAAAAAAAAAGGGATTTTAAAAAAGGGTTAAAATAGGTCTTACCCATCTGAAGACAAGTTTTTCTTGTGCTTTCCATGTCTTTCTTTTGCCTTTTCAACCTTTTCAACCTTCTCAATCTTCCCACTTCCATTATTCTGGTTGCTAACAGACCCCTCTTGAGCACTGCACATCTGAGACTTCATCTTAAACCCGAATTTCTTTGACACACTCCCCCACGTGCTAGAACCCTTTACCCGACCCAACTTCTCGATCTCCTGCCTCATGTTTGAACACTCCTTCTCGAGCTCTGAAACACGCATCCTCATGTTATCCATTCCCACCTTCAAAACTTGATTTTCTCTTACAGCTGTGCCCCAGCCTCCCTCATTAGAACCAGCAAATCCACTTCTCAACGGTCTAGACCCATCAAGATTATCAGAAACCAGAAAGCAGCCAGCAATGGAAGTCCTCAGCTGAAGCTGCTCAAAGAAAAGAACTTGGACTACAATTCTTAGGGGCAGTCTCTCATTCTGTGCCGCATGGGTGCAAGCTTCCAACGAGAGCTTCTGGCAATCCATCAGCCTACAGAGTTGCTCTCTGTCCGACTCTGCCAGCCATGGGTGCGACTGCAGGTTTTACAACCAAAGGGTGGTTAGTTGATACAAACCCAAACTTACAATTAAGAGTGTACCCAGTCTACTGCTTTACATTTTGCTTTGTGTTGTTTTCATTTTTTAGGAGCTTACAATATCATTTCAAGTTGTAAAATTTCATGTGCTTCAACCAGCAGGTTAATTGGAAAGCTATAGTCATCCATGCATTAAAAATATGCAGGCCAAGAAGTGTGTACTGTTATGTAGGAAGACAACTAGAGTTGGCACAAAATTTCAAACCAAAAACCATCTGACCCAACTGAAACTTGAGTTGGTCTGGTTCAGTTTTTCTTGACAATAGGTTGTATAGGTTGACAAAGAGAAGCAACTTGAGGTCAAGTTAGATTAGGTTGAACAAGTCGGGCAAACTGACACACACAGATGAACTTCCTGGTTAACATATTATATTTCTTAGAGCCACTGGTGCAAACCAAAACTCCTTTGCAGTATAACCCAACCAATCGAGTTGAAATTAGAAACATTGTTCAGGTTGAAAGGGGTACCTATGGATGAAATTTGATCAGGATTTAGAGCGTCATTTTGAAGCACAAGTAATTTTTGTTAACTCCCAAACTCAGTCCCACTTAATTTTAATGTCAACTGAAGCAATAACACAAAATAAGTTGCAGCCTGACATTATGAGCTCATGCTCAGGCTTTTCATATGACAAAGTAATAAGTACCTTCAGATATATGTCGATTGCACGATAAAGACCATCATCCAAGGGCCTGGCATAGTCAGGAACGGCAGCAGCAAGAGACTGAAACTTGGGGAGCTTCAAATTAACATCAGGGGCAACCTCTGCAAGGTACCCATCAATCAGCTTGGCTACCATTGTGATTGGTGTCAAAGAAGGTGACCCTATCAACTGGCCATCATCAATTGAACATGGGGAGGCCCCACCAGTCACCTGATCCATGGCCAGGAAGTGCTCGAGAATCCGCTGCACACACTCAACATTGTAAAGAGTCTCCATGGAATAAGAGAAGTTGGGCATCAAGAGATCTTCTAGAGTTGCCTGATCAAGCTGCATCCCTATCCTTCTTTCCAAGTTTGATATGCAAGAGGGGCTCGCTCGAAGAATCATGGCTGTTCGAAGTAGACCAAACAGGAACTTAGTTGTGACTACACCCTTCTGCATTGAAAGTAACCGATCAATCTCTTCAAGTAAAAGCTTCTGGTCTTCTTCACTTGGTGGGGCCCCCAAAACTGATGGTGCCAGACGGCTGCTAGACTCACTGGCACCCTGACGCCGATTCAGTCCAGGCAGGTACTTTTTCGCATAAAAAGTGAGGGATCCAGCAATAATTTCCTGTTTGATGCCACGAGATTCCATGACTGAAATCAACCTCTTATACAGAGGTAAACTTAAAGTTGAGACATCCTCATACCACCAATCTGCACTCGAGTTTTTGGGTCTAGCACCTGTGCTTATCCCATTCCACAAGACACTCCCACCAGGGCTCTGCATGGGCCCACCGTGCTCCATCACAGGCCACCCAAAAAGATTCGGGTCAGTAGATGCCTTCACAGCTAAAGACTCAATGCACCTCTTCGTAATGTGAAGTTCTTCAGCATGAGGGAGAATATCATCGCAGGTTTGGAGCGCCTTTAAAGAATCTTTCCAATTTCGGAGGACTACTTGATTGAGAAACATTTCAGTCTGTGTATTCAGATTGCCCTCCCCATACTCCTCTGTCATTTCAAGATGCTCGGCAGCACACCGGAGGTACACAACATTTGAGGCAGTAAGTTCAAGTTTCACCCCATAGCAGAACTTGGCCACGAGTTCGAATGTTTTGGCCCCCCCAGGAATGTCGGGGAGGTTTATGACACGCCCCTCTTCTCCATCTTCAGATGCTTCTGCAATCAGTCTTTCCATAACCCCACTTCTAGAAAGCAAAGGGAACTGCAATTGGTGATGATTAAAATGCGTTAGAGATTATAAACAATAGAGAGATCCCTAAGAACAAAAAATCCAACCCACCTCCTCTTATAAATGAAACATTACTTGTTACAGCTCATATTAATGAGATATATATCAGAAAATTAAGAAGTAACTTAGTGCACAAGGCGAAATGCCATGAGAAAATACTCAAAAAATGAAAAATAAAATAAAAATAGAAAGTGCAGAGGATTAGATGCTTTCATTAGTGCTGGTCTGCTAATCTATATAGAGATAGCAGCAGGGTGAGTTTGGAACAGGAAGCCCCACTTTACACCCAGAATTTTGGCCTTATCCTGTCCTAAATGGCTAAACCCTAATTCCACACCTGCCTCCCCTGCCCTATGGAACCTGATCATATCTGTCCCAGGCCAAGAAGGGCAGGGAGCCAGAGTTTATAACACTAAATATGTTAAACTATATGTTATCAATATGCTTAATATGTACATGAAAAGAATACATGTATTTCAGTCATTAACAGAATGACATCAAATCCAAATCCTTGGTGAGCTCAACTAAAATTCAAATCCAAAATACATTCCTACATGGGTGGCTGGCCCAATTAACCCATGTGACCATCCCTAATCATTAAACTAAGAGCTCTCTGCTAAGGACAAACTCATTCAGATCTGAATTTGTATCAGACCACATGTGCAAGTATTGAGTATCGAGCTTCGACTAATCGATCCTTAATATTAGATTGGAATCCAATTCTGATTACAGAAATAAACAATCAGATTTAATACAAACCTGAAAATAAAATGTTGGGAGTTTAGAGTTATCTAAGCATAGATGGATGCACACACAAAATATATAATCCTATTACGTAACATATTCGATATGATTTGACATAGGATTAACCGGAGTTCAGTGAAATTATACTCTGATCTCATTAAGATTCATATTTAAAATGCCAGGTCCATAATTGGTTTGAAATCATATATTGATCAAGTCAAATTCAGATAAAATTTAAACCATTGACAGAACTATCATTCGCTGGAATCCCAGGAAACATATCAAACCTCATAAGAGGCATATAACTCCAGATAGTGCACATAGAGATTACTAACATACTGTCTCAGCATCTCCCTCACAAATAACTGAAGATGTAAGTTTGAAGAAACACAAAGGTCCCTGCTTTAAGCTTTCAAAATAGGAAAAAAGGCAACCAACCACCTTGATCAAGTAAACTTTTCCAAATATTTAGGTTATGATAATGCAATGAAATCATGCTTGCTCACCCATCTTGAACTTGCAATAGACCAAGAAATGGGGTTTAAAAGCCTTTTTAATTCCAGATAGTTTATAGGAAAGTTAATAATATTTGGTTTCTACCATCATTTCAAGTAAATTCAGGTATATAAGCAATTGCAGGGGTCATTTACCAAATAAAAGCAATGCTTTTTAACAAAAGGTAAAGTAAATTATTGCTGCATTAAATTAAATGCACATTAGCGAGAAATTACATTAAGATTAAAGAAATTAATATAAATTTGATAAAAAGAATTACCTTGTGGAGATGGAAGGACATCTCATCAACTTCAACGACAATATCGCTTGGAAGGCCAGTTGTGCAGAACCTACAATAATGATTTGTAAGCAGAAGATCAAAATACAGGGTAAGGAATTGATAGAATAATAAACACCTGCTATAGGTAATGGCGCCATATTTACATTAATAATGCAGTACATTTATGGTCAAGTAAAAAGGTATGGGTATATCCCCTTGTGAGAATGACTAAAAAAAAAAAAATTGTCCATAAAGCAATTATTCACTGTTTAATACAAGTGGACCTGTCAAAACAGCTTTCAGAGGATTGGCGAGGTAAACCTAATTTAACACAGGAGTGTCTCAAAGCAACAAAACAATAATATATGACTTGATCCTAAATCCTAAACCCAAACTCGATGGGTGTTGCAGAAGATGACTTCTTCTGAAAAGGAGACATCTTTGACTTGAGAGAGATGCCCTTGTCATGCAAGTTTAAACTTCAAATCACTCCCAGAACAAGTTACTACAACTTTCCCACTATGAGTAATTTCATTGCAGGTATAACATGCCTAGTAAAATGGGTAGAAAAAACCATCTCAGATTCTCTCCTTCCCACCTTACAAGATATGTAAAGGGTTATCGCATATGAAACAAGCAAAAAGACACAAGCATTAGTGTCCAACATGGATACAAAGTGTTTGACGAGGCCACCTTCAAGATTTTGACATGACACATACCCACAACACAGACACTGGGCATTTTCAACAGTGATACTCTGATATGGATACAAGGAGTATAGATTATAACCATAAAACAATCTATGAAGGGCATACAAGAATTCTGTGTGCCACTAAGAAGAGAAACTCTATGTGCCACTATGTGGAGAGAGAGAGAGAGAGAGAGAGAGAAGATGGAACCCACCATTAGTTGGGTCTAACCTCGGAGACTCATCAGATCCCTAACTCAATTAAAGTATCCTAATTACTTAATTGATAAAATTATTTTGGTTGGTCAAGGGAAAAAACATTAAAACTTCAAAACGGAGTGTCAAATTTCATTTGGTGAAAGGAATACAAAGTTTGCCAAGCTGTTGCATAGCTTAAGAATTTCTCTCTTCACATATTTCTTAAACATATGGCTTAAGCAGAAGAAATTCTACCACATGTAATCCCGATGTTTATTTCCATCTGTTATTATGAAAGTATTATAGAAATGAGATATTTCAGGACCAAACCCCTCCAACTTTGAGGTGGAAGTGTGGAACTCTCCACCCATATGGAATCCAATTAATGGCATGAGATCAACCCTAAAAGATGATGCCAACCATCTGGTGAAATATATTTTATATGAAAAATTGAATAGCTCTAAGTAATAATGTTGTTGTTGATAAACAAACTGCTGTAAAGCAACCCAACACATCCGTCATTTTTTTTCTTTTTTTGAAAACAGTGGAGATGTTTGTTACTCTGTTAGCAGGTGGTGCCAACCACCTGGTGAGATATATTTTATATGAAAAATCAAATTGAATAGCTAATAAGTAATAATGTTGTTGTTGATAAACACACCGCCATAAAGCAACCAAAAACATCCATCATTTTTCTTTAAAAAAAAAAAAAAAACAGTGGAGATGTTTGTTAACTCAGTTAGCAGGTCAATCAACATTGATTAGTTGAAATACTTCTTAAGCCATACAATTTTAACAAATCAATGGTAACATTGGAGACAATTAACCTAACACCATCTCATCTCAATAAATTATATATATGGCAACAAATTTCAACAGCATGTGCATTGATCAGATGAATACCCAAGTGAATTCAGAAAATACTCAAAACCTAAACCAAAAAATTTCTTAGCTATAAGAATTTTAGATTAAAATTAGAATTAAGAACCAAAACAAAACGCCTGTGCTGTGAATCAGAAGCCAGATGTAGGAGCAGGGGAGATCCTGGTGACGTTTTAATAATATCAGAGCATGCAAAGTCATGTCTGTTAACAAATATATAAGCACACGGGCACAAATAAATGCCCCAAAATATCCATAAATCTGATCAATTTTAATCATACTTTAATCCTTGAATTGATGGAGAGAGTAAATTTTGAAAGCCAACATGAAAGACTCAAGTACACACTAAGGAAAAAAAAAGTAATGTTTGGTTGCTGAGAAAACAAAGGATAAGCAAAGAAACAATTCTGTGCCTCATGCATTCTGTTATCGTTGCTTCTTCAAAATAAAAAACTCAACCCAGTTAAGCCACACAGTTGAGTGAGAACTTCTTGTTCTAGGACCCTCAATACTGAAATTTTTTTAAAAAAAATTAGTAATTTTCTTTTCTAACTTTTTCTTACCAACCAAACAGGGAGAAAAAGAGAAGAGGGGGGGGCAACCTCCTGGTTTCAGATTCACATGATAAAAAGAAGATAAACATTTATATGAATTGCAGAAATGATTGATCACAAAAAAGACTTAAGTTACAGAGATAAAGGAAATACCAGGCCTGTCCTTGTCTTTGAAATGCATCAGTTTTGGATCCCAATTTCACACAAGCCATTTCTCACACAATGCAAGCAAGGTGAAACTTCAACAGCAAACCCAAGAACACCCTCCTTAAAACCCTATATCACACTAAAATCCCTAAACTCACACCAAGCCAACCCTTTAGTTTAAAGCAATCCACCAGTAACTGACCCAAATAAGGGCACCTTCAAAATCAAAAACACAAACCAGCAGTTCTGTGCCCTTAAACACAGCTTCAAAACCAAAATCACCCAGAGACTAAATTTCACAAGCCCAGCTTCTCAGAACCTTGAAAGACCCACCAAAATGTAGCTTCCTCTAGAAAAATGACCGCTAGAAACAACCCCAATATTGCACAAACCCACTTCAAGTCAATCGAAAACTGCCCAAATCTACAACAGATTCAACAAAACACAATTTAATCTCTACAAAAACCCAGTTCTAAACACATGTATAAGAAAAAAAATACCTAAAACCACTCCAATGAGAAATACCCACTTCAACTAAACATCAAAATCGTAGTCCAGAACCAAAAAAAACAAAAAAGAAAAGAAGAAAGAGTCCCTAATCAGACACAAATTTTAGGTCAACCCCTCCAAGTTTCTAACCAAAAAAAAAAAACTACACAATTGTTCTGACATGCCGTAAACCCAACACTCAGAAGACTCCAAAAAATTCAAAACTATAATATGAGCACATAAGGGACCAATACCCACTCATACCCATTAAAGAAAAAGAGCAACTGAATCACTGTGTGCTTCTACGCCCATATAATAATAATGTCATGTATGGCTATGAAATGCATAGACCCATCTGTCAAAAGCCAGCCAGAAACTTGAAAAACTCAACATGCGTATTAATGGCTGCTCTGAAAACAACCCTCATACATGTGGGGTCCTTGGCTTGAAACCTACTCATTGCTTTCTAGAACTTAGTTTCAGAGAATCTTACAAACAAAAAACAGTAATATACTGTGACCCAAAACATATAATCTACTAATCTATTCAATTAATTAAGATTTTTGCTCTTATTTTTTTAAGTTTAATGACGACCATTGAAGTAACAGCTATCCGTTCGTCCAGCTAGGCCATGTGGATGCGTTACTTCAGCTTTATTAATAGAGAAGAGTATAATTTAATGGAGAAAAGTACACAGATTTTTTGTGTGTATATATATTTAATATCTGAGGGAGGGATACGTACATATGCCGTTTCAATTATGCGCACTTACTTTCGCAAATGAGATTTTTATTTAATTATGAAATATGTATTTTAAAAAATTAATTGTTGGATTAAATATTATTTTTATAGATATTATTTATGCCAAAAATTACAGTAATCTGATATCAACATCTCAAAATATATATCATGAAAAATTCTAACCATTGAAAACTTTCATAGATTTTGCCATTGACATATCTGAGAATCAATCGTTGGATCACTGTAGTTTCCAGCATGCATGTCATATATATGCATAATATCTAATCCGACAAAATACGTATCCTATAATTTTCTTACAGTTTTATGTTAATTTCCGTAAAAAGTCAGCATCAATATCTTCATATATGTGGTATGAGAGAGGAGAGGTGAAATGATCCCAAAACCGTTAAGTCTCTCTGATAACTAAGATTTAATGGCTACTGGAGTATTTGCTTACTTCTCTTGAAGAGAGGTAGGTGTGTGTATATGTAACTAAAGAAATCTGTGGGTCTTCTGCTCCATGCAAGGAGTGGGTAGGGGCATAAAGACCAATCGCTGACAGAGAAATATGCTCTATAATGTCAGTAATGCCTTGAGGCCAATTGAAGAGCATTTATAGAATGTTAATGTCTGAAAAGCACATCTATAATACCGTTAATTGTGTTATGAATTGGTCAATCATGTTTTAGAAGGGGAAAAATAGAGGAAATTAAAACGGTCTTTTGTGCATAGAAAATTTTAAAAATTATGCTTAGCCTTCACTCAAGTGCATGGCAAGGTGCGATAGATTTGACCATTTGAGATACAGTATTTAAACATGGGATTAACGGTAATATTTATTTTTATTGGGACCAAAATGTCCATCAAATATTAAAAAAAAAATTAAAAAAATTTAATTTTTTTTAAAATAGATAATCCTAAAAAAAAATGCACCATCCTCGTAAATACATACCATCCCCAATTCCAAAAAATATTTTACCTTTACATACAAAAGTAGTAACATCCATAGAAAAACTCAAAAACAAACTTCTTTTTTTTTTTTTTGAAGTGTGTGCAAAAGCTATGGCATCTGTACAAAACCTCAAACCCTACGTTCCATTTTAGAATTGTTTTCAAAATTGGTAATTGAAATTATTTACTCCTAATATTTTTGGGATTGAGGATTTTATATAAGGATACTAGTATTCATTCCGCGCGATATACGGTAATTATAAAAATCCAACTTTATAATTAAAATTCATCATTTAATCCACTATCAAGTATCAGCAATCTTAATTCTAAAATCTCAACTATTACTGGCTAATCTTCCAAAAACTCATTCTATAAGAAAAAAATAGAAGGAAAAATAAAAATATTTTTTGAATACAACCATATCACTTCCATTTTAAATTGAAGATGATCTTATAGTTTAAAAAATATATTATCCACTTATAATATGAGCTAAATCTCCAAAGAAAGCTTTTTATTTTCTTTTAATAAAATTCAAAGAACCACATCTTTGATTAAAAAATCATATATTATTATAGGGATAGAGAAGAAGGTACCAAGAAGCAGCATGCAATATAGAAACTGGAAAAAAGAAAAAAAAAAAAGAAAAGAAAAAAAAAAAGACAACATATATAGAAATGGAGAGAATAAAAAGAGGAGACGAATACCTGGATTGGTTGGCAAGAAAAGAAGATAGGTGGAATTATCTGCACAAAACCCCAAACCCTACTTTTCTTTTTAGAATTGTGTTAAAAATTGATAATTGGAATTATTTATATTTTTGGGATTGAGGATTGTATATAAATATACTAGTAGTCATTCCGCACAATGTGCGGTAATTATAAAAATCCAACCAAATTCATCATTTTATCCACTATTAAGTATCAGCAGTCTTAGTTCTAAAATCTCAAATATGACTCGCTAACCTTTCAAAAACTCATTCTATAAAAAAAAAAATTAAAAAAAAAAAAATAGAAGGAAAAATAAAAACACTTTTTGAATACAATCATGTCACTTCCATTTTAAATTGAAGATGATCTAATAGTCTAAAAAATTTAGTATCCACTTATAATTTGAGCTAAATCTCCAAAAAAAGCTTTTTTTTTTTTCTTCTTTTTATAAAATTCCAAGAACCACATCTTTGACTAAAAAACCTATATATTATTAGAGATGGAGAAGAAGATACCAAGAAATAACATGCAGTGGAAAAACTGGAAAAAAAAAAAAAAAAAAGGACAACATATATAGAAATAGAGAGAAGAATAAGAGGAGACAAATACCTGGGTTAGTTGGTAAGAAAAGAATATACCAAAAAGCAACAACGTGCAGTGGAGATAATTTCTAGTATCAAAACTGGAAAAAAATAAAAAAATAAAAAGATATAGAAAGAGAAAAAGAATAGGAAGAAGAAGAAACAAGTCAGAACTAAAAACAAACAAAAAGAAAAACATCTTTATTATAGAGACAGAGAAGAATAACATGCCTGTAAAGTGGTCCGTGGAGAGAATAAGAATTAGTTTTAAAAAATATATAGAGAGAGAAGAAAGAAGAAAAAAAAACTCTAGCATTGATATGAAATTCATGCAGGAACGGCTGATGTGGAGAGAAAAATAGAAAAAATAATTTAATGAAAATAGAAACCATACAATGAAACTCTAATTTAATATAAATGGAAAGTCAAAAGTGGGGAATAAAATAAAATCAAATATGCAAATAAATAAAATATAGCATGAACCAATAAGAAAAATATGAGAATAGTGAATTAAAGAGAGAAGAGAATGAGAGAAAGAATGCCTCTGAGGACCGTCACGTAGGACAAACTGGATTTTATATAATAAAGATTTATGTGAGGATTAATGCGTGATATCTTGAAAATTATTTACTATTTTTTTAGAAGGCTTTTTTTTACCTTTAAAAGGACATTTTGGTCCCAGAAATGGTATATAAACTAATAGTAGCATTTTTGAAAACATGGATTTGGAATTTTTAATGGAAAATGCCCTAAAAATAAGGATCTATCATGATCTTTAACTTTGTTTTTTTTTTTTTTTTTTTATGACGAGGATAAATCCCCTAGCCTGTCCTCCGTCCTACGAGGCCGTTACGGTTAGCTCGTGGATTTTTTATCGGAGTAGAACCAGAGTGAAACCCCGGGTGTGTGCACTGACCCCACAACACACACACCATTTAAGTCAAGGAGGCTTAGTGCCGGTAGGACTCGAACCCACGCTCTTTCACTTTTTCGGATCCAGAAGGCTCCTCCTTCCAACCACTAAGCTACGGCCCCAGGGGGTATGATCTTTAACTTCATTCAAAGGCCTGTTGTGGCACTGAAAATTGCTTACGTCATTAAGCTTGAGAAAGCAAACCAGTGTAAGTTATGTAATCTAGGTAAGTGGATTACTTTATTAGTTATCAAATTTTAAACTTCTTGTGACTATAAATTGTTATATAACAAAATTTTGATTTTTTTTTTTTTTTTTTTTTAGTGTAAAGATTTCAGATTTATTTTTCAGTAAATTTGAATTTATTAGTAGGGAACTTATAAATGTTTATTTTGTGTTTGTTTTCTTCATTGTTTGCGTTGCCGCGAAAACATAATAAGGAAAAAAGAGAGGGAAAGTCAAGTCTTATAAATATCATATATCTATCTATTATATATTATATAAAAGAGTAGTATGATGATGTGATGGTCCTAAAATTCTTTATTTCATTCATTCTTTTTTTTTTTTCAATTCGCTGTCCTTCTTCAGCCCTATTGGTTTTGTCTCTACTTCAAAATGATATGGCATTATATCATTGGTCCAACTAATTAACTGAAGTTTAGATTTTCAAAATTCTTTATTGATGTGGGTCCCACTTAAGTTTCCTTTCTCTTTCTATAATTATTATTTTTTTCTTTTTTATTTATTGTGGGTCTCATATATCTACTTTTATCCCATCTCTCTTATTAATTTTTTTTCATTTATTTATTTAAAAAATTGATTCCGGATTACTTTTTTCCTTTGTTTGTGTTGTTTTAAAATATTTATATTTTTTCAATAATATATCCAAATTAATTTTCTTCAATTTTTTAAACATTTTTAATTATTCTTATGTATTAAGATATATATATTGTAATCATATAAATCTAATTACAATCAAGCGGTCAAGATCATATAATCAAAATATATTTTATGCAATTATAACTAATTAGATAAAATTTTATTGATAAATTCCACACAATGCGCGGGTTTGCCCTCGTGATATATATATATATATATTGAAATGTTCTGGTCAGCTATAGCTAATCAGCTAAGAAATCTAAGTCATTGGATTTCTTTTTGCAATAATTAATACATTAAGTGAAAAGAAATCAAATGGTTTGGATTTTTTAGCTGATTTTGTTAAAGTCAGCTATAGCTGACTAGATCACTTCTCTATATGAAATAATCTAATTAGTTAATTTATTTACAACAATTGGCCAAGCTAAATTCATTTGTCTTAGGAATAAAAAAATAGTGAGCCTTCAAACTTATTTTCTTTAGTTTTCATGGCAACAAATGGAAGGCTATATATTTCATGATAACACTACATACCTATAATAAGAGAATTAAAACCCAACTCTTCCCCTTCATACTAGAAGAGATGCTACTAGACTAGAAGCCTGTGCCAAATAAGAGAATTAAAATTTAGCATTTAATGTGTGCTAAATTTTATTTTATAATTGAAAGACAAATAAGTTAATAATACTTTTATTTTATATAAAGAGGCATGGTCCTCATAACTTTCATAAATTAAAATTGTAGCTTTCCTTATTAATAGTAATTTGATTCTAAGTCTAACTCGATTTCTTAAATCTAGACATAATCCCATAAAATTATAATAATTACAATAAAATTCTTCTATTAAATGAAAATATCCTCATGGGCATAATTCCATAAGTCAACAAAAAAAAAAAAAAGTATTCTTAATTAAATTAAAATTCTTAGAAAGACCAATTCATTCTCAATTTTTCTAAATAGTTAAATAGGAATAATTAATATTCTATTTCCTATTTTCAAAATACACAAGTAAATAAAAAATATATCTATTTCTGTAGTGTATATAAAAGTGTGAATCTTTATAAGGAAACAAAAAAAAATAAAAAATAAAAACTTTTGATTGATGAAAATGACCTTACATAAATATAAAGGTATATCAATAGGCATGCTCCCATACAATTCCACTAATCAAAATAGCCTACTTCTTAGTTAAATTAAAGATTATCTATAAACAGCAAATTTGTCTATAAGTTGAACTTAATTTCTCAAACATACACATGATTCCATAAAATTCTATCAATCTTTTTAAGTAACAACAATTCTAGATCACCCGACACTTTAACCCGAAATTAAAAACCACCATAACGTGTCGTGGTTTGAGTGGTATATGAAAAAGAGGAAAGCAGTTTGAGAGGAGAGACCTTACCACTAAAAGCATGACACATCATAGTGATTTTTAATTTCGGGTTAAAGTGTCTGGTGCTATAGTATTTAATTTTCTTTAAGTAAATTAAGATTTTTTTTTATATATAAATACTAATTCATTTTAAGATAGAACTCGAGTTCTCAAATAATTAAATATTTCATAATTTATGCTTTATTTCTTTGTTTTTAAAAATATAGTTTTAATAAAGATTTTCCTTTAGTTTTTTGTAATATAAAATATTGTTTTAACATATTGGCCGGGTTCATATTTATTGATAAATTGTTTTTACATAATTTTGATTTATTTGTTTCTAAATTAAACTCAATTTCTCAAATATAAACGTGACCCAATAAAATTTCATCTATCAGCAAAAAAATATTTTAAATTAAATTAAAATTCTCTCATAAACATAATCCCATAAAATTCTACCAATTGTCTTAATTAAATTAAAATATTTTATAAATACGTACTAATTCATTTACAATTTCCAAATAATTAATTGTATAATTTATACTTTTAATCTTATTTCTAAAAAAAAACAATGTAGTTTTCTTAATAATTTTAATAATTTATATATATTTTTTAATTTGCAATATAAATTTTTTATAACCTACTAAATTTAAAGTTATGTATGATTTAATATTATTTTATATAATTTTGAGTTTCAATTTTTTTTAGCCGACAGTTTTAATAATTTGAATATCCATCTTTGACTGTATTGTTTATATCATCTTCGATTCATTAATCATAAAAATTTATATATGCCATGCACTTGGTACATTGCTTAGTAATAAAATTAATTACATTTAGGGTTGGACTCGGTTTTGAGTTGGACAGTGAGTGATTAGACATTAATCATCTCTGTTAAAAATTAAGTGGCCAAATTACATTTCTTTAATCTTTATTTAAGAAATGGACAAACCAAAGCATCCAAACGTGGCCGGCTTGGATCAGTGATAATTGGGTCGGTTTTTTCCTCTTGTTTTTATTTATTTATTTTGGAGCAATTGTCAAGCTTAAATATGTATTTTGGAGCATTAAAAGTAGTAAATATTAAGATCATCCCTTTCAAGATCTTGCTTTGGCCGGACCAATTAAGAATATATAATAGCATCTTTCGATGAACATTGTAATTTGATTTTCTCTTAGAAATAGAGCTATCTTAAGTTACGAGGACGTACCTAAAACTAACCTTAAAAAAATTGGCGACATTTTGAAAAACCGACTGTTGGATTATATGCCCCTCTTATATATGTGATGTCTGCCAAAAATCACTGTAATCTAACAGTTAATTTAAGAAAAATGAAAATTTGTGATTTTTTTTTGTTTTTTAAAATGTTACCATTTATTTACAGTCAGTTTTTTTTTTTTTTTTTTTTTTTAAAATTTTTAATTTTTTTTTATTTTTTTTTTTTTTTTTTTTTTTTTTTAAGAACACTACTATTGAATCGACCTTTGGATCACTGTGATTTTTTTTGCAGACATGATGACATACATATGAGGGATATCTAATCCAATGGTTGATTTTTCAAAATCTATATATTTTGTAAATCACCTTGTGGAGATCATCTGATGTAAATGGAGATGCTAATATAAGGCGCATTTGATGCAAAGTTACATCAAATGCAAAGTCTTTGCATCAAATGCACCTTATATTAGCATCTCCATTTATATATATATAGAGAAATGATACTATGAGGCCGGCCTTACTCAAATTTGTGTAAGGTTGCCTTCATATAGCCAATTTTAAATGACAGTTTGTAAAACTGACCGTTGGATTAGATTCTCATTTTCTGTATGTCACGCCTGCAAAAAAATCACAGTGATCTGACAGTTGGTTTTTGAAAAACTGACGTTAAAAAAATGGTGATATTTTGAAGAATAAATAAATTGCATATTTTTACAATGATATTTTTTAAAAATATAAACGGTCAATTTTTTGAAACATATATATATCCCACAATTATCTCCTAACTACATGCTTACATAAACTTATACAAGCATATACTGACTTGATCATTTATGTATGTATATATAGATGACTAGCCGCCATTGGGATTGTTTTTTGGGTTGTCTTTGTCACTCATAGCAAAGTGGAATACCATGGTGGAATTGGAGACCCATTATAAGGAGCAATGTTAATTTATTAATAAAAAAAAAAAAAAAACAGTTGCTACAATCTTAGGGATACTTTTTGTGTATATAGATGACTAGCTGCCATTGGGCTTGTTTTGGGGGCAATCTTTCTCAATTCTCACCTAACATAGTGGAAGCTCACAATATAGTGGAATTGGGTGGGGCCCTTGAATGTACTTCAACTTAAGACAACCACATAAATCTTTTGGGTAGTGGTTTGCTTCTTTTGTACTTTTTATTGTCTTTT
>JAESVK010000324.1:71530-88135 GCA_017140935.1 Hamamelis virginiana | reverse complement strand
AACAAGTATTTTATTAATAAAATGCAAGAGAAAGAGGACAAGATGTCCCACCTACACTACAAAGTGAAAAAAATAAAAACCAAAGCTTACAAATTGAAACTCAATCGTCTCGAACAACAAACAAAGCCACACTCTTAAATTCTTTAGAAACTGAAGTTCAAAAAATAATTAAAAAGTAAAGTCTATCCCAAAGTCCATAGCAATGAGAAATTTGTCTTAAAAATTATTTTGATTTCTTACTAATTGGATTACCTAAAAATTGCCCTCACTGTACATCCCTGTAAAATAAGTGTCATGTTAGAATGCCCAAAAGTTCGGAACTCAATTATCAACTTTTTTTAAGAGAATAAACAAGCAACTTAACACATTTCCACAAGTTTAAACAAATTATTCCATAGTCACACTCTTATCATCCATACTACATACCACTTAGAAAAAAAAAAAATATATATATATATATATAATCCCCCTTTAAATCAAACTATTGATATTAATTTTTTGATGTGTCGTTGATATTAATTTTTGAGATGCGTAATATACATAAGAAAAATATCCACTCTAATTATCAAAATTTTCAAAATCTATTCTGCAATTGATCCGATGGCAGATCAGCTTACACAAAATCAACTTTTACACTTGTTTAAGATGCCTTTTAATGTTAAATCAACTTTTACACTTGGTTAAGATGCATTTTAATGTTTTATAGTACATTCTTTTTACTCTTAGTCTTATTGCCATCCTAGTAATTCCTTGAACTAGATAGATAGTGTGAAAGCACCTATCATCTTTTTTTTCCTTTGCTTTGTATCCAGTGTCTCATCGGTTAGGTGGAAAGCTTCTTAAACTGTGGAATGCACAAACATGTCTACTTTAAGTGCTTGTACAGTTCTTGCTAAAATGCGCCTCCCTCTGCCTTGGATGCTTCTTATTTTCTTGGGGTTCGAGCTCTTCTCTCTCTCTCTCTCTCTCTGTTCGATGTTCTTTCTTTGAAAAGCTTGAACAGATAACACACTTGAATGCTTCTCTCTCTTGAAAGCTTTTAAACACACAGATTCTCCTCTGTGTTTACTACTCTTTTGACGTTTTCATGCCCTACTTCTCTTTTTATTTGCAGAAAAACAGTGGCCATTTGATATGGCATTTGATATTCGTGCTGTAATCTGTTTCTGACTGTTTCTATGTCAGAATCATTGTTTTCTTGTCTTTTTATATTTTATTATTAATCTGAAAGTACAAATCTCAAAAGATCTCTGTAAGTCTCTACTCTAAGACCCATTTGGAATTATTATTATTATTTTTTTAGTACAGCTTTGTATGCATGCATGTCTGTTATGGAGATTTAGAAACTTGTCCAGTTCTTTGTGATATCTGAATCATTAAACACAGCAATGCATGTTGTGTAAGAACAGTACACTTGGTTTTTTTTTGGGGGGGGGGGGGGGGGTTTTGTTTGTTGGGTATGAAGATCATTGTGGCTCTATAGACTTGAGAAAATCAATGAAAAAGCAGCACAGTATTTGCAATTTTTTTGTTGCAGCTTTGTGGGTTTGTGAACTGTTCAATTTTGTCTGCTTGTAGGAGTCTGAATCAACTGAAATGGGAATGTATGTAGTGTAAGAACAGTAGATTTAAGGTTATGGAGATCATTTTAGCTTGAATAGACTTGGGAAAATCAGTAAAACAAGCATACCCATTTGGAAGTTTTTGTAACAGTTTTGTGGGTTTTTAAGTTATGGAGATTTCAGAAGTGGGTTCTCATGTTTGCTGTTGTTTCTGTATCCTTTGAGGTATCTAAATTACTGGAAAATAAATTGGTGTGCAGTATAAGAATAGCAGATTTAGAATGTGGAGGGTTCTAGAGTTTTTTTATTTGGATGTGATAACCATTTGAGCTGTACACAACCAGAAAAGTTGATCTGCATTTGGAATTTGCAAGGATTAACTCTTCTTGATTTAACTACTGATCTTTTCGGTGCAGTATTACATGAAATATAGCCTACATTGGCGCTTATTCTTGACTAGATAGAAGAACTCTCCTATATTGACTGCTATATCAAAGAAATGGGTTGTGTTGCATCGAGGATTGATAGGGAAGAGAGGGTGCAAATTTGTAAAGAGAGAAAGAGGTTAATGAAACAGTTGGTGATGTTTAGAGGAGAATTTGCAGATGCCCAATTGGCTTATCTGAGAGCACTGAAGAATACTGGTGTAACCCTACGCCAATTCACCGAGTCGGATTCATTAGAGCTTGAAAATACCCCTTTTGGCCTTGCATTGCCTCCATCGCCGCCTCCCCCCTTGCCGCCTTCCCCTCCACCACCACCTCCTTTTAGCCCTGATTTAAGAAAGTTTGATGACACTCGGAAGGAAGAAGTTGCTCAAGAAGAAAGCATCGAGATTGATGAGGATGATGGCTTTACCCCACCACCACCTTCAATTCCAAGCTCATCCTGGGAGTTTCTGGACCTTTTTAGCTCTTCTTCACCACATCAACTAAAGAAGAGTGAAACAGGTGAGCAGGTTGAGGAGGAAAATTGGGCAGAGACTAAAACAGAATTTGAGGAAGAAGATCAAGAAGATGAAGATGAAGTCATTGCTGATGTTGTTGTAAATCCACTTCCCAAGAAGCCACAGCCTGTAGAATTGGTTGAAGAGGATTCATCAATGATGAGTTGGTACACTAAAGACACTGCAGATGTGGCCATGGTAGTTTGGAGGAGGAATAAGACTCTGGCGGGTATTGTTAAGGAATTAGATGACTATTTCCTGAAAGCATCAGCTGGTGGAAAGGAAATTGCTATTCTTATGGACATCAACAGAGGGAACACCTCCCTTCCACAGAATTTCAAAGAAAACAAGAGTATATACTAGCTCCCTTCTAAATAAAACAGTTTAGCATTTATTGATACTTTTTGTCTATTTGTATGTTTGTTCCTTGATGTTTGAGCTTCATTAGTAGAAACTCGTGATAATTAGCTTCACTTAATTACCAACAATTTTCATATTTTAGCTAGTACCACTGGTCTTTCTGGGCTCATTGTTCTATTTGTATGAAAACATGTGGATATAGGACCATCTCCATAAAATACATTATGCATTCAGTTGTCATTTTTGTATTACAATAAAGTTCAGGGCTTTTGGGGGCATTCCTTATTCCATATTTGTAGTTGGGCTATGGTGGAGGTTTGGTCCAAGGTCAATTGATTCAAGCAGTCAAATTTTCATCGTAAGCTGGTTTCTGCAAAGAACATACCCAGTGTTTCCTCGATTTTGTTGGAGCATTATTTGTTGGTAATTTATTATATCTGAAATATACATATTTATAAGAAAGGTCACTAATTATGAGTCTCATGACTTTGTCTTGGGCAGTGGGCAGAGTCCCAGAATGGGAACAACATGGGTGGATGAATCTCATCCTTACTTTACCAACAGGGTCAAAGTATCTGTTGTAACCCACCTAAATTCATGTGGGGTGATAGGTTGGTTCTGAAATTAGCACCCAGTGATTCACTCAACCTTGTTTTCCTAATGTATGAGAAGCATATAGCTAATGGGTGCTCATGATAACTGAACCAGAGAATCAGTTCCTCAATATTTGCTATTTAAACTTAATTCATTCATAAGAGCTAGAATATGCGATTGATTTGGTAATAATAGTAATAACTGTATTTGGTTGTTCTTCTCAGTTTTGAGATCTAAGCATTACTGTTGGGTTGACCCTCTAATATGCATCACCTTTCTCTGGTAAACCTTTTCCTGGTGTAAATGTGTAATGTAACTGATCTTCGATTTAAATCTTCTCTATTCTGCAGCTAAAAATTTCTCACTAATCTATGTGCGCGTGTGTGTGCGCGCACGTGTGTGTGCGTGTGCGCCTTTCTCTGGTAAACCTTTTCCTGGTGTAAATGTGTAATGTAACTGATCTGCGATTTAAATCATCTCTATTCTGCAGCTAAAAATTTCTCAATAATCTATATGTGTGTGTGTGTGTGTGTGTTTCTAAATCACTTGCTGATCTTTCTATCATTAATTGCTCATGGTATCAACTTCCTCTAGGAAATTATAGTACTTGTATCATTTGCAGGAAAGAAATGCAATTCTGCGAAGGTCTTTAGTGCGTTGTCATGGAGTTGGTCTTCTAAGTCACTTCAGTTCACAAGAGATGCTGTTGAATTTTGTGGCCCTGATGAATCATGCAGGCCTGGAGCTCACTGCATCACACTTGGAAAACTATACACGGAGGAGCAGAGGCTTTATAAGGAAGTGAAGGTAACTATGGTATTCAACTTTTAAATTTTGATTAGTAGCCACATCAGTGTGTGAATAGTCACAATGTGCGTGTGTTTTTTATTTGGTTCATTTTATAATTGGACGATCTCTCTCTCTCTCTCTCACACACACACACACACTGTGGGAGGATTAAGGGGGTAAGTGTTTTAATCTGTAGGAACATATACATTCTTCTGTCCTCACATGAATAAGGGATATGAGGTAAATCATGACAGTTAATTCAACTTGATAACTTTTACTATTACCAGTTTTGTTACAAAGACATGGATTCTTCTCTCTTTTTGCTTCTTTTTCTCTTTCTTCTTTATTTAATTTACAGCCCTGTTGTACATCTTTTTTAATCTACAACCAGCCTTTTCTTTAGCTTCAAATTTAACTCGAAAACCCTTTTTTAATATTTACAGCAAGCTTAAACCTTTGATTTCACACCATATTTACTCTTAAATTACCACTAAATCAACCTTTATTCCATCTAAATTCTTCCCTTCCATAAACTCTTAGGAAAACAAAGTTATGGCCCAGCTATACTTGATTGTGAGCAACCTTATTATCTACCTTAGGGCTGTCATGCATCATTGACATTGGGATCAGAATGTTTTATAATATCTTGTAGCTTTAGGATATCTAGTTAATTATGCTGTGAGATGTTATATATATATATATATATATATTTAATTTCACTGTGTTGTAATGGTTCCTTTGTTTTAGGGTTATTGATATAGTTCTTATAAATAGGCTTGTAATCTTGTGTTTTAAGTTAATTTGATATTTATATTTTCTTCCAAAAGTTTCATGGTATCAGCCCCCCTTAACGTAACAAACAGCCCCCCCTCTCTTCATGTAACAGGCAACATAAACCAGTAGATCCTCTCCCTCTCTCTTGGCACAGGCAGCATAGAAATCTGGTTCTTTCTTCCCTCTTGGCAGCAGACCCCTGCGTAGGAATTTTTTTTCTTTTCCCTGCAGTATCTCTACATCACTGCTACAGTACCTCTACAGTGCACTACAATGCTGCTATAGTATGCAACAGTACTGCAAATGGCCTACAGTAGGCCTTTGTTTTTCTTTCTCTCAGCGTAAGCTTCACTAGACCCTCTTTATCTTTCTCAGTTTCTGTCATCATAGCAACCAGCATCATAGCAGTCTAGTTTAGCCCTCTTTTCCCTCACACCAAATCCCCAAAAGATCTTCCATAGTTCCTCTTCCTTGATTCTTTACTTCCTTTTGATTCACAATGGTAGATGGTAAATTGTAAGCTATTAGTATCAACTCAACAGGGACAATTATTCTTATTAGTTCAATGTGATGAAGAATTTTTTGCTTGATAAGGCACGTTGGGGTTATGTTACTGGCACTAAAATTAGACCGTCCTATACTAAAGTTGAAGGGTATGATAAGGCCATTGCTAAATGGGAGATGAAGAATGCACAAGTCTATACTTGGTTCATGTGGAACCAAGTATTGGTCATAATGTTTCAAAATATGACATTGCAAAGAAAGTGTGGGATTATTTGAAGGGCATCTACCTTGAGTCTAACTTTGCCAAACATTATGAACTTGAGATGTTTATATGTGCTGCCCAACAGAAGGACAAGTCTATATAATAGTTTTATACTGAGATGACTAGTTATTGGGATCAGTTAGCCCTTGAGGAGCCACCCAACTTGTAGTTGTTAGATGGTAATATCACTTATAGAGAGAGACAGAAACTTGTTTAGTTTCTTATGGATCTTCGTGAGCAGTTTGAGCTTCTTTTTGGAGCTATGCTTCATCGTGTACCATTGCCTAAGGTTGATGCAGCAATTCGAGTACTTATTGCAGAGGAAACCCGCTTTAAAATGACTCATCCCATGCTGTTGTTTCATTCTGTCTTTGTGACTCCTACTACACAACCTCCTTTGCTCCCCACCCCTTCTACTCACCCTACTTAGCTCATAGGCAAGCCCAAACTGATGTTTGGTGTTGATGAGTAAAGCTTCTGTCGTTAGAAAGGATATTAGAAACATGCTTGTCTCAAGCTTGCTACACAGAGACAATCCTCTTCTCAGTCTAGTTCACGACCCTCTTTTTAGTCTGCAGTTCGTTTGTCATGGGCTATTGTAGTCCCTACATCTGATAACTTGACTTTCCCTACTTCACAGTCTATGGTTAAGCAGTTACAGTCCCTTCTTGACTCAAACTCAAGCATCTGCTTTGTCTACTATTTCTTTAGGTCTGATTGGTCCCTTTTCCTTGGATATTTCTTCTACCACTTGGATATTTGATTCTGGTTTTCCCATCATACACCACATATTTCGTCTGCTGCTACTGATGATGGCACACACTGTCTTTATTTTTATTTTTTATTTTTCATATTGAGTTCAAGATGAAGGAATTGAGCCCTCTTCGCTATTTCTTGGGTATTGAGGTTGCTTTAGGTATTGCTTATTCTCCTAAAGGCTACCTTTTAAGGTGACTCGATTTCATTTTTCACTTGACGAACTCTAGATGCTCTTGGGGATTGCATCATGAGTTTGAAAAGGGGGGGGGGGGGTTTTGTATATTTATATATTTATATATATATAATTTCATTATGTTATAAGGGTAGTTTAGTATTTCTTTTGTTTTAGGTTGATTGATTTAGCTCTTATATATAGGCTTGTAATATCTTGTTTTTAGTTTATATGATTTTTATATTTTCTCCTAATAGTTTCGTATGCATGTGTGACCATATCCAGTGAAAATACCTAGCATCTAGTAGTTTTAAGTAATCTAGCTAAGCACTTTGATGATTTTAGAAATCTTGTGAATTGAAAATTCTTTTGTATGTGTATTTGCTTTGATATTTAATGATCTATATACCATTGGATACTCCTGCTTGAAATAAATTAGAAGATATTTTCCTCTTCGTTTGTGTGCTTTCCTTTTTGCTCTCTCTCTCTCTCTATATATATATATATATTTGTGTGTGTGTGTGTGTGTAGGTAGTTCGACTCTTGAAAGAACTTGTTTACTAGAAATAATGAAAATGAAAAACAAAATTAACATATATTCACTGTCCCATGACATGACATGTGCCATGGTAATGCATTCTTTGGAGTTAAAACATCAGACAATTATTGTCAACACTTAAAAGTTCAAATGTGTAAAGATCAAATGTCCCGGATCACTTGATAAGTTTAATTCCAGGCTTATATTAAGGATTGATACGTTCATATGATTTCTCCGCCTGACATGGTTGAGAAAAATTCTGTTCTAGTGTCAATGTTAAAATAGTTTCCAAGGCTGGATTATTTATGGTATATTGTATTATCGGTTACTGTAAAGATACATGCCTTTTGCTTGTTTTTGGTTTCCTTTTCTGAGTCTTTCCTTGTTTTCTCATGGATTTATTGATCATATTATGCAGGAGGAAGAGATTACCAAACTAGAGTATGAGAGGAAATCCTTATTACTCCAAAAACAAGAGGATGAAAATCATGATTGGGCCAAGACTGACAAAACTCGATTGACTGTTGAGACTTTGGAGTCTGACATAAATTTTCTGCAACGATCAATTAGCAGGACTTGTTCATCAATATTGAGGCTCATAGATGAGGAGCTGCACCCTCAGCTGGTCACATTAACTTCCGGGTAAAAATTTGAACATTTATATCTAGTGTGAACACTTTGTTATTAATGCCGGGTTTGATATTACATTAATGCAGCATGGGAAATTATTTTTTGAAAACTCCCACAACTAGTGTTTGAGGCACAAGATAGTATTATAGAGTATTATACTTTACTGAAATTAACTTATTCAGTCCTGCAAATTGAAAGGTTTTATTTTTTATTTTTTAAGTTGTCTGGGAAATAGACTGGTTATCAATTATCGTGCATCTCATATTATGTATCAATTATCAAGGACTAAAATCTCAATATCGGTAGAGATATTGAGAGTTTGAAAACAGAGAAATATTGAGGGTTTGAAAACAGAGAAATATTGAGAGGAGATTTTTTATTTTTTATTTTTTATTTTGAATAAAAGGTATGTGTAGTATATTGATCATAGAAATGGCCTAAGGCCAGGTATACAGGATGTATACAAAAAGAGAAGCTTTACAAAGCACAAGTATTTAAAATTTCAAAAAAAAGTGGGATTTCTTCCTATCAAACATGAGGAAACCCAAGGAAAGAGTGTACAAGAAACTCTTCCTTATTATGAAATATGAATGCTATTGAACTCTTCCTTAATATCGAAATAAGAGAATTTCAAAATCAATTTAGAGAAATGATGGAAATTTGTAGTAGAATGTAGAACTTTTCAATGAAGCTTTGGAAAAAATAATGAAACAGACTCTAATAAACAATTCAGAATCAAAATATTGTAAATAAAATTTTCTTAAGACAAGTATGTGAGGTGCTGTGTGCAAAAAGTGTGTTATTCTGCTGAGAACCAATATTTTAGCCAATACTTAATGAAAAATCAATCTGTGGGCTGAACAATGCAGGAAATGACAAAGCATGTGGTATTTATCTCAGACATTGTTGAGTAGCGGTTTTCTGGCCAATATCTTGCCAATATTGACGAGATTCAATACTTTGTTATGTATTACTTAATGAATATAGCATATGATGATGATATAGTTACACCCCTTGTCCAGTGTCAAATGATCAGTATGGAAGTCCCCCCCCCCCCCCCCCCAAAAAAAAAAGGGGGGGGGGGGGGGGGGGGGAATGAGATTTGACCAACAGGCATTAAGTTTCTTTTGTTGGCATTTCATGAATGCTCATCTCCTCCCTCCACATTTAGTAGTGTGGAAAATTTGATATTTTAGTTTTTCTTCAAATTTTTTCTTCTTGAAACTTTTTACAGGCTGTTGCAAATGTGGAGAACAATGTACGAGTGCCATCAAGTTCAAAACCATATTTCCCTGCAGGTGAATCATCTCACCAATAATCAAAACACGGACCCTACTACTGACTACCATTGCCAGGCCGCAATTCAGCTTGTAACTGAGGTCACTTCCTGGTATAACAGCTTCTGCAAGCTCAAAAAATCTCAAGGAGATTATGTACGAGTTCTCTGCAGGTGGATCCAACTCACTGAATGTCTTGCCGATGACTCTCAACATAGTGGTTGCTCATCCGCAGTTCGTGCCCTCTGTGAAGAATGGCAGCTTGCCCTTGACAGATTACCTGACCAGGTACTTATGCTATCTAATCTAATGTTCAATTTCACCATTCTGAATGATCTAAGGTCTGAGTCGTTGATGTGAATATGGTCAATGAATGTCATACCTATATGCTTTGTTTACCCCACTTGTTTGGTCACAGAGTTTTCATTTCTGGAGTAGGCCAGTTATTGGGTTATGTTGACTAGGGAGCCAAGTGGTTTGATGATGGTGACCAAAATGTGTCTTGAAATTATAAAATGACCATCTTTGATACCTACATGGTTAAAAAATAAGGATAATAGGCTTACTCTAGACCAGCTCTCTATAGAGTATTCTTTTACTTGGCGAAATTTGGTTTTGAAATATGGTGTAAATCTTCAAATCCAATTATCTAATTTCATTTTATCATGGCCGTTTTTTGGGATGAGAATACTTTATTATAACTTTTAAGGCCCATCTTGCAGTGGGTCCTGCACATCTAAACATGTTCTGCATGTCTAGTTGCAGGGTTTGAGAATCAATACGAGGAGTTTAAGGCTCAAATGTTTTTTTTTTTTTGATAAGCAACAATTTTATTAGAAAAACAAAGAGGACAAGATGTCCTAATTACAAGAGAAGAAAGAAAAGGAACCAAAGAAGATCAAAGAAGGAAACAAAAATCTCAATGTTTACAAATAGCCACCCAATTACCCCTCATAACAAACAAAGGAACACCCTTAAATTCTCTTGTAACCGACACCCACAAAGAAGTCAAAAAATATATTTTATCCCACATACTTTCAACTGACAAACTTTTATCCTGAAAGATCCTAGCATTTCTCTCAAGCCAAATAACCCAGAAAATTGCCAAGACAAAGCAATTCCCAACAATGGAAGCTCTTAACGATAACCCAAACATCTTAAAGTCAATCTCCATCAATTGAGGAGTATGTTGAGGCGCAACCGAAAGCACATCACCAAGCTGAAATAAATAACACCATAACTCCCAGGTTACTGGATTGTGCTAAGACTCAAATGTTATTTACTCCCTCCAATAATTTTAAAAAATCTAAAAGAATTATTGAATTTCAATATTATGGGATAGGATCCTACATATGATCGGGTTAGTGTGTATGATTTACCTTTTGGGTGGAGAGATGACCTGATTAAATGTAATGTCATAGGTGATCTAGGGGTTGAAGAATAAACAGATGATGGATTTTAAATTTACATTTTTGTTTGAGGTAAAATTTGTGATTTGAGCATAGTTGTCAAAAGCGCGCCTAGGCGCAAGGCGCAGGCGGGCACAACTGAAGGGTCTGGCTTCAGGCTAGGCGAGGCGAAGTCAGTGAAGCCCCCAAAAAGCGCGCTTTTTGGGCTTTTTTCCTAGGCGCAAGGCGCAAAAAAAGCGCGCCTCATTGAACTCAGGCCCTTCCAGCAAATTTTTAAAAATTGATTTATATTCTAGCCGTTAGATCAAATCCAATGGCTTCAAGAGAAGAATCAGAATACAACAGCCACTCTCTCATCTCATTTGCTGAAGGTTGTCTACATTCCCAACATAATTGTCATTTCACATTTGAGTACTTTGCTATAATTATTAATTATTTATATCCTTGCATTTGAATTATCATAATCTAGTTTGATATAACATGAAAACATTTAACAAAGTTTGTTTATTTCCCCTCTCAAAAGGCCTGTGTAGGATTTGAACCTACAAACCTTGTATGGTTGCTCAACGCCCTAACCAATTGAGCTTATAGGCCAAAAATTTGAGAGTATTCAATTATTTATGTTTAAATTGATTTATTTATTTTATTGGCAGTTAATCAAATATTTTAGAATTATTTTTATGAAAATGTGCGCCTCGCTTCCCTCAGGCCCTCGCTTTTTTTTGCGCCTTGCGCCTAGGCCCCAGGAGACCTTTGCGCCTAGAGTGCGCCTTGCGCCTAGAGTGCGCCTTGCGCCTTTAACAACTATGGATTTGAGTTGAGATGCATATGGACATTTTATAGAAAATGAAAGAGCCCAATAACATGGGATTTAAAAGGTGTCCTTTGTTTTTCTGGTAGCATTAATATGCTCTATTTAATATTTTTATATTGTCTAAAATCAAGGAATTTTTGGATTTCAATGGATGACCTAATTTCTATAATAATTTTTAGAAAAAAAAAAAAAAAAATCTCTTAGCCCCTGAAGTTAGGCTCATTTTTGCTATATCACCCTAGCCTTCCCCCCAGCGGCAACATCAAAGTGGCCCCTATAGTTTCATGGGGCTTGATACAGTGGATGATGTTAACAAAAAATGCAAAAATGACTATTTTTACCCTTAGGCATTTTTAAGCGTTTTCAATACTAAAATATAAGTAATCTGAAAATTGGGAAATTACCCTTAGTTGTGTTAAAATCCATTCGGCTTATAGTGAGGTAAACAAACTCCAAGTTCACTCCCCCTTTCTTAGTTACTCTTTCTCTCTCTCTCTCTCTCTCTAGAAATTATACTTCTTACCACTCTCTTACTTAATTTTTCATTCTCTCCAAAAAATTTATTCTGGCAAGAAATTATATTTCCCCCTTTACAAATCTCTCATTTTCTCTAAAAATATCCTAAATTTTCCATTTCTTTCTCCAAAAATTTTCTTCTCTAGAGATCATATTTCGCCCTTTATTTTCTCTCTCTTATTCTAGAAATTCTGTCTATTCTTCTATCTTAAAAAAATTCTCTCTCAAACTCAGTCTCTTTCTCTAATCTCTCTCTCTCTCTCTCTTAAAATTTTCATTTCTCTCCAAAAATTTTCTATTCTAGAACTTTCTAAAAATTCCCTCCCCCTTAAATTTTCCTTCTCTCTCTAGAAATTATATTTCTCTTTGAAAATTTTCTCTTTTTCTACAAATTTCCCTCTTAAACTCTCTCTCTCAAAAAAGAAAAGAAAAAAAAAGGTCTTTCTCAATCCAACGCACAAATCCACTACACAGAAGAATCCTCACGATTATACAAATTCATGGACAACCATGGGTGTCGGTGAGGGGGCAGCGACCATGGACCAGTGATGGTGGTCATGTAATTGATGTAACACAAGTTGTAGAGATGGTGATTGGTAGTGGTGAAGTAGCGGGGTGGGTGTTTTGCCAGAGATGGAGAAGGGGAAGTAGTCTGCCATGATGAGGGTGTTGGTGAGTGTACATATCCACTAGACTTTTGTTACTCTTGGTGGTGACGGTGTTGCTTAGACTTGAGAAGGGAGGCCATTAGCCGTGAGAGCATTGAAGTGGGTTCATGTTAATAGGCGTGGCATTAGAGAGAGATTAGAGAGGAGGCTACATATATTTATGATAGGAGGTTATAGAAATGTATAGATTTCTTTTGGTAATAATGGTTGATGAAGATGATAGAGTCAAAAGGGAAAAAACATCAAACCCAATACAAGATGGGGCAAAATAGTTGGAAAATGACATTAAACAGTCATATCCCATATTGATTTTCCATTAATTTTTATAACATCAGGTGGGAAGGGGGATTTGTGTGATGGAATAGACTTCAATGGACACTTTGGTGCCCATCCCTACCCAACACCACAAAAAAAAGGTTTAAAATGATGAAGTAAAACGGGGCTTAATGTTTGGGGAGTAAGGTGTAATTTTCCCTATTTTTTTAGTAATGACGTCAATGCATCCATGTTCTACTACCCACTTGCGTATAAATGCTATTTAAAGCAGTGGAATGCTTCAATTTTTGTGGAAGTGAAAAATGGGCGATTAATTCTGTTTCCTGGTTGATTTTGGTTGACTATCTTTCAGGCATGTTGGATTGGCATGTCTAGCATGACACAGACAAGGTTTATGGGTTAGTCCTGAATTGATATGCCTGGCATTTGAACTTTGGAAGGATTTCAATCGGGAATTTTTTACCCTATTGATAATTTTTATTGTCTAACATCATTTCACAAAACTAGAATTGAAATATATGGCAAGTGGTCTAGAAGCAGTCCAAATAATAGTCAGATGAGGTTATTTCCCTTAAAGATCTCCTAGCCCCTGAACCAGTATATATTGTATGATCATAACTGGCTTCTGACTGGCTATTTTGCTACGGTCACCCTTTTTATTCTAAACTATTATGGGAAAGAAATCGATTTTGATACCCTTAGATGATTTACTCTCTAGTCATTAACATTGTTTTACTGGGAAATTGGAACTCCTTAAAACTTATTCAAGAGGTTCCCTGTATCTCCAACGATGTTTCTAATTGGTTAAATTTTCATCCTTGATGTGGTGTGCTTCCAGGTAGCCTCAGAAGCCATTAAGAGCCTTTTGTCAGCTATACACTCCATACTCTTGCAGCAGGTAGAGGAACACAAGCTGCAGAAAAAATCTGATAAGCTTGAGAAAAGGTTACAAAAAGAGTTATACTCATTAGGTGAGATGGAGAAAAAGCTTGTGGGGAGCTCTGCTACTGGAAATGCACATTCTTTGAGCCCTAAGCATCCTTTTTCGCTCAAGTGTGCCAAAATTGAGGCCTTAAAGAAGCGAGTGGATGGTGAGAAGGCCAAATATTTGAACTCGGTCCAGGTTACCAGGGCCATGACTCTAAACAACCTAAAAACAAATCTCCCCATTGTATTCCAGGCATTGATAGGATTCTCAAATGCTTGTGTTCAGGCCTTTGAAGCCATTCACAATCACGTCAAACCAGAAGTTTGTCGCGATGATGGATCACAAAACTCAGTGAATTAAATTTCCTCAGTTCTGAGATGTAGTAGGAACTTGTCAGATCTTGTTTCAGAGCTATTGGTTGGTAATCTTGTCTGTAGTGCAACTGCTTTACACTTAACCACCGGGAATTTAGCAAAATTTTGTGTAAATTTGCAGATATAAATGCTTTGTGGGTGATACTTGTGGAATTTGATGGTCTAATTTGTCAATGTAATGATTTCTGTATTTAAACTTCTGATATGATAAATACATGTTTGTATACCAGATGCAAATTATGTTGTTCAATTGTCCTATTTTAATTTATTTTCTTATGTTTGATCCATGTAGCATTTCGAAGCAAAATTTACTTATTTTCCATGGAATTTAGAATGGGTTATTTGGGCATTTCTGCATTTTTTTTTATCAATCTGATAACTCTGTTCTGCACAGCCCTGTTTGTTCAAATACTATGAAATTGAATAATGCAGCATAGCATCCTTTCATTTTGATCTATTTAGAGCACTGCTATGCATCTTGTCAGTTTTAACCTTCACATACATCTTCTCTCACAACAGGTGGGATGAGAGCGGTAGTAAAACTTAATGAATGAGTAGCATTTTTCATCTATAAATGTTATCGCTTTTTTAAAATGCCACCACTATATAAGTTGATGTGGTTCTTTTGGGACACAAGTTTAGAACAGGAAAGAGGTTGCCTAAAATCTCCCAAGATAAAAAGTATACTTGCAGCTGCTTTGGGCACCGAAACAAGGCAAGGTATATTTATTGAAGTTACTTGAGGGGTGATCGAAGAGACTCATAAATATGCCCTGATGCCTAGGGGCAGTTTTGTTGATTTCTTATGGCTACCCTCCTCTGCCTCACCACTGTATGGTTTCCTTCTTTATGTAATTAATCTTTTGATATTCTCCCGAAAAAAAAATAAAAAAAAATAAAAGGAAAAATAAAAGGAAGGGCAAGGTGACCCATTATCTCTATGTTTGCTTATAGTCTCTGCCAAAGTAGAGGCTGAGAAAACTTGTAATTTTGAACCTGGCTTCCTTGTGTGTGTTTGTTGCAGGAAAGTGATACTAACCCCATGAATAACGCTTTCCTGTCAAAAAGTAGTTCCCTCATAATTCTTCCTACACTTTTATAGGACACTGCATATTAGAAAGTTGAGGCTCTATCTCATTTCAAATTTTCCTCTAAATCAAACAGTTTCAAGAAAAATAACTCTTTTATTTTTATTTTTTTGAACCTTAGCTTTTGTCTTGTTACATCCTTCTCTCCTGCAGAATTCCCCATTAACCAAATGCAGCTGGCACACGTTTTCCTGCTAATTATAGTTTCTTCGTAGATAGCTATTGAACTTTTTCATCAAAGCTTTCTCTTGACAACTGACATAATGTTTGAAATATTCTGCATAAGTATAGTGAAACTTAGGAGCCGCAAATTGATCGAGTAAAATTTTTGAACATTGTATAGTCCAATTTTTTGATGTGAATCAATCATCAATTAAAAATGAACTAAAGAAGAATTGCATTAGAATTGAAGAATGTAGTTGAAAATTACAGAGAGAAGTGAAAAAAAGTGCTGGATGTTCTGCTACTGATCTTATCAGAATTCAAAATAAAAGCTGAAACTCTATCTACTTACAACTATTTATAGTCTTCTACAATATTCTAACTAGTTATCATGAAAATAAATTAACATAAAATGCTGCTACATGGGTTAAAAGATAGTCCATAAAAACAACAAATAACAGCATCAGGCAGCAGCTTTGCAACTTCAGAAGAGCTTAATAACTTCAGTAGTTGTATGAATAAGAGAATCCATCATACTCCCTTTCACAAAAAAAAATCTTGTCCTCAAGTTTCAGCTGAGAAATGAAGCACCAAATGCTTGACATTGAAGACATTGGAGATGTTCAAGTGGGCTGGTAGGTATGCTTGATATGTATTGTCATTGAATTTGCACAAAATCTTACAAAAAACCACTTTTCTAGCTTTCAATTGAGTAGGAACTAGTGGTTATCTCTCTTAGCTCAAAACCACCCATACAAGTTAACCTTCTTTGAAAAGCAGCTCTTAGTAAGCTATAGTCTTATGTTTAGCATTAGATTGTTCAATTTTTGCCTTCACTTGAGCATGAACAACTTGCATAAATTCTACCATTTCTATATATAGCCTTCGTATTCTCCTTTGGAAGTGATAATGGTGCCAAATCAAGAACACTAAGAGGCTTCCTTCCATAAACCACCTCAAATAGAGAAAAAATTGGTAGTCCGATTGAGAGAGGAGTTGTAGGCAGATTCAGCCAATGGAAGAATACTTTCCCAACTTATAGGATTCTCACCCACCAAACATCTTAAAAGATTTCCAAGGCTGTGATTAATTACCTCCGTTTAACAATTGGTTTGGGGATGAAATAAGATGCTAAAGCTCAATTTCGTTTCAATATTTTGCCACAAAATGTGCCAAAAGTGAGCAAGGAACTTGTCCTTATAA
>JAESVK010000324.1:26952-64350 GCA_017140935.1 Hamamelis virginiana | reverse complement strand
CAATACAAAGAATTTTCCTTTACCTAAGTATCAAGTTGGTCTTATTATTATCATTTCCGCAAATCAGGAAATAAGAAGTGAGACAATTATGAAAAGTAAAAAGAGTTAAAAAATCGAAACAAAATGACAGAATATTTAACATACCTGATAATATAGATAGGCTGCATAAAATAAGATGAGAAGAGGCATTATGGCCCACAGGGAAATTGTGCTCACGATACCTATGAGCACAAATGTTGAGAGGAGCTGCCACACTTGACCCAGAAACATATTCACAAAATTAGCGACATTGCGATCTATATCGCCTAGATCCTTTGCAAATCTATTGATTACTCGTCCAGTTGGATTAGTGTGGAAAAATACCATTGGAGCCCTTAATATAGCATTTAGCATTGCATCATGCAATCTTTTGGCTGCATAAAGACTTGACGCGATCAACCAGTAAGAGTTTGCCAATGTCACAGTTACCTGAATCCAGCAATTAAGGGGTAAGCCTTCAAACTGTGTAACAATTAACCCCAGCCCCCCCAAATTCCTAAAATGTAGAACAGTTGGCAAGGGAAAGGAGAATGTCTTAAAAAATATTTTCATACAATCCCATGAGGGCATGACATTTCCACCAGTACAAAGTATGGGGTTCCATTGTACGATTCTCATAATACTGATTTTATATAATCTCCTTTTCCAATGTATTTCCTATTACGTATCAAGAATAGCATGTTCTGCTAGATGATAGAAAAACTTCAAATTCTTGGAATAATTGAAAAATAAGGTTCCAAAACTATACAAGAAAAGATAGACAATAGGATAAGATTCACAAATAGGTGAGTTTATTTACAATCATATTATGAATATGAAGGCCAACTGTTCACTTAGTAGACACACACCTGACCAAAAGACAGAAGGGCATAAATAAGAATGTAGAATCCAGGTCTATAACTCTTTGAAGTGCTATGATCTGTCCAAATACTTAACCATGTGCTGCTTAAAACTCGAAGAACTTCAGTTAATACATAGCACATAAAGAGTATCATTACAACCCATAGGCCTCCTAATGCATTTTTGTACCTGCAAAAAGAAGCAATAAAAACACATCAATTAATGCTGAAGTGATTTTCTTGCTACAGACAAGGTTGAATTATTGTTCGATCATCTTTTGTGAGCTTCTTAGTGGAAAAGCAACCACAGCTTTCGATTGGTGATTTTCTTGCTTCGAGGTTGATCTGTAGTGATCGATTCAGTGTAACAGTACATTCGTGGCTAAAGGTTGTTCAAGTCAAGTGAGATTACTCTTGATATAGATTGAATCATTTGTTTCTTTCTTCTCAAACCAGATCAAGTGAAGTGATTGAATTTGATAGCTGCAACTTTGTTGAATTTGATTGAGTTGTCTCCCTTAATCAAATTTGATCATGTTTGCTTGCTGCAACTCCGTTCAACCTGATCGAGTGGGCTTATTGATTTATTTGGATGAACTTGTTGGATTTTTTTGGGATGATATAGAGTCAATTTTCACTTGTAAGTCTTCTGTTGAGCCGATTTGGCTGCTGAGACCTTGATTGAGTTGTTTCTACATAGTGTTACTGCATCAGATTTGCTGCTGTGATTGATCAGTTAGAACTTATTCATTCCAGTGATTGAGGTACTGTTGTAGAAGTTTTTTGTGAACTGCTGTGTCTTTTAAAGCTAAGATGGCACAAAGAGGGTTATAAAGAAGAGGTAGAGGTTTGGGATATCCAAATAATCCTTGGAGAGGTGATGGTGTTCTATTTTTGGTTGGAAATATGATGTCCAGCATCATAATCAATTCCAAGAAACTGAAATTGTTCAATTGAAGATGCAATTGGCTGCTATTACAAGAAAGCACAACACTTTTTCACTCTCCTAGTGAGATGTGTGGAGACTTCAAATCCAAATTGGAGTATAATATTCATTTGGAGAATGATTTCCAAGGGGAAATTTCTTATTTTTATGGAAGTTTTGATTCCAATGAGTTGGTAGAGTGGGTGAATACTCCTGAAAGAGTATTTCATGACTATCAAGTACCGTATACAAAGAAAGTGAAATTGGCATCCAGTCACCTTAAAGGAAAATCTTTTGAATGGTGGAAATAAGTGCAATTGTTTTGCCAAAGGAGTGGTAAACAAAAAGTTAGAGAGTGGGAGAAAATGAAGAAGAAGCTCTTCCATTTCAAGAGTGTTTTTGTTGAAAAACAGCAAAACAGAAGCTTTTCCAGAACTGGACGGATTAAATTTAGCTCTCCTAAGGTTGGAAAGTTACGTTGTTATTGGGAAAGAAGTTATTTTGGAGCGGGGCAACAACAAACTTCAGTTCCAGCCCCTAAACAACTTCAATCCATTAGTTTTGAAGGTGGAGGCCAGCCTCAAGGTGGAGTGTTTGAATGTGTTGAAATGGAGGAGATAGAAGAGCAATATGAGTTACCAATTTACAATGAGGAAGTTTGTAGGAATTTTGACGGGAAGCTAATGTTAAATGTTATGTTAAATGTTATTAGGATCTTTAGGTTAATCTGTAAGGGTACTTCTGTACTTTCATCTTTTGGTTTTTATATTATATATAGTGTGGGGGTTGATGTGGGGTAATACACACAAAAGCCTTTTCTTCTTTTTCTCTCTCTTCTCTTTTCTCTCTTCTTTCACAAACCCTAACACAAGAAAACCCTAGATTCAACTTCAACTTGGTATCAGAGCAGGTTGAGCATCAGACTTCCTTGGTCTTCCAAAAAAAAAAATTTTTTTTTTCATGGGGTAAGCTCGCCCCACTCTCCTGATTCCAGTGATAAATTTTTTTTTTTTTTTTTGGAAGGCATTTGATGTGAGTTTTATATTTTTCTTCTATTTTCGGAATAAATAGGTCTATTTTTTCAGATCTGTTTTCTAGGGTTTTTGGGGAGCTTTCAATGACATAGATACTCTTCGTAGGTGCCGACTAGCCTCATAGAAGGTCTTCTTGATGGTTGTTTGAAGTTTTCATGGCTGTAGCACAATTTTTTTGGATTTTTGGGACTTTTTTTGGGTACCGGCAGCCCCCTGTGCTCCTAGTTTTTCTGTGTTGATCCTCCTTTGTGCTCATGGATGCTTCCCTTTGTGTATTGAACCTTCATTTAGCTTGTGGTGGCTATATTTGAGACATTTGCAGTCCTTGAGTACTATATTTATGGTGTATTGGACCTCATTTGGAATTGTGGTGGCTGGATTTGTTAATTTGGGTCATTGATTGTTGTGTTGAATCTGTTTGTGGTGCTTCTGTTGCTATGTTTGAGGGAACATCCTCCAATATCGCTGCTGGGCAGCATTCGGTCAGTCGGGATGATGATATTCCTAAGTCTATTACCTCCAAGAAGTTGAATGGTGTGAATTACTTAGCTTGGGCACATGCCGTCAAGATTTTCTTGCGTGGAAAGCAAAAGTTAAAATATTTAACTGATAATCCTCCTAAACCTAGTGAGCAAAATTATGAGGAATGGTTGTGTGATGATTCTGTGGTGTTATGGGATGGCTCTGGCATAGTATGGAACCTCATATTGCTACCACAGTTGAGTTTTGTGACTCTTCTAAGAAGTTGGGACTCTGTTACTGACTCTTTTTCCACTAAAAGTAATGTCTCTCAGGTTTATGAATTGTATGAGAAGATCTTTTCCACTAAGCAAAATGAGAAATCCTTAGCTGAGTATTATAGTACTCTTAAGAATCTTTGGAATCAATTATTGCAGTACCGACCCTTTACTACTGACTTGGAGCAACAACAACAAAATTGGGAGGAATTCATGATTGCTTCATTGCTCTTTGGTTTGAATCCTAATCTTCGTGGCTTCAAGGACCAGATTCTTGCTAGTGAGACTCTACCTACAGCTGCCAATGCTTATTCTCAACTGTTACATTCATCCTTAGGGCAGCAATCTTCTGTCACTATTCCCACAGTTACCCCCTCAGATTCTACTGCTTTGGTAACCCACAGTGGGGGTCGTGGTAGTTCTCGTGGTGGTCCTCGTGGAGGCCGTGGTGGTTGTAATTATCGTGGAGGTACTCGTGGTGGTGGGGGTCGGAGTAGTGGTCGGGGTGACAGAAAGTGTGATTATTGTGGTGGCACCAATCATACAGAACCATACTGTTTTATAAAGCATGGCAAGCCAAATTATGTGAACCATGCTACTGATAGTACCACTCAACCCCAGTCTAATGTTAGTCATACAAGCTCTAGGTTTGGTCATCATGATGCTCTCAGTACTCAACTTAGCGAGCTTCTAATTCAGCATTTACGCTCCGGGCCTCTCTCCTCTCCTTCCTCGTCTTCTAACAATACTGCCACCTTAGCACATTCAGGTAATATTGCTTGTGTTACTACATCTAATCCATCTTGGATCATTGATTCTGGTGCTAACACAAATATCTCCAATTTATCTTCTCTCTTTACTGATTTAACACCTGTCACCATGGTTTTAAGTATCGGGTAACGGATCGTAACTGGTAACGGTAAAAGTGTAACGGGTATCGGGTGTATCGGGTGATACGTAACGGGTATCGGGCGCCGTGGCCGTGAATTTTTTTTTTTTTTTCAAACCAACCCCCAAACGCAATGATATGCATGTATTAACTTTTTAGTACTATATATTGATGTTTTCAAAGATATGCATGTATTAACTTTCTAATGCATTTATTTCAAGTTATCAAGTCTTCAAAAATATATTAATCGATTAAAATTATTTTACACTCAGTTTTCTCAAAAACCAACCGTTGGATCACTTTGATTTTTGGCAGGCATGGCATACATAATAGTAGTATCTAATCCAACGGTCAGTTTTTCAAAAATTTTACCATAAGTGGCTCTAGTGTTAAGTGCACCTCATCATAGCAGTAATTTGATACATTTAATTATTTATATAACAAGTTATTATTTATACAGAGTTATACAAAATTATTTATATAAAATTTTGATATGGGATATTATCATTTCAAACAAATTGAAAATAAGTTATATATGTTGCTAGTTTAGTTGAATTCAAACTAAATTATAATTTTTTAAGTATAAATTGATTTATAATAATTTTACAACCACCTTTTACACTTTTTTTAATTTTATTATATTTTTTAAAAAAAAAATTATTTTTTTGAAATTTTTTTAATAAAAATTTTAAAAGGTTTTGAATTTATTTATTTATTTTAATAAATGTTTTTCATTGCTTTTAATGTTTTTATTTTAAAATTTTTATGATTTATAAATTTATATAACAAATTATTATTTATAAAAAGTTATATAAAATTAATATAGTTTAAAAATTATTAAAAAATAATCTATACTCTATTTAAATAATATAGAAAAATTAGCCTTAATTAAAATAATATATACTAATTTAGAATTTTTATACTATTAATAATTTATTAACAGGCTTTAATTTGTGTGAAAAAATAAATAAAAAATAAATATCAATTTTGACTTTTTCACCTCAATTTTGACTCAATTTATAGATAAGTATAACCTTCATAAGGCTGCTAGATATGTCCAAACAGCTCGTGACTTACGAATCCTGAGTCCGACTCTTCAGCACCGCCTATATATATATATATATATATAAAGAAGATACTCACCGCCTCACCGGATTTCAGCACCGTCTATATATATATATATATATATATATATATATATATATAAAAGGAGATACTCACCGCCTCACCGGATGACGCAGAAGGTCTGCGAAGCTCATTCTCGTCGGCGGCAGTGTCGCCGGTGGTGGACTCTTGGCGGCAGCAACTTCGCAGGCCAGTTCTCCTTCTGTCAGACTCCTTCTCTCCTCTTCTCCTTTGATTTCTTCTTCTAATCTTCTCAGTTCCTACATTTAATGCATAAAATGGGTAGATTTTACCTTTTTTTTATAAGAAAAAGCAGATAAATGTCCGAATTTGTCAAGAATCTCTGCAATTTCTGACATTTGGGTTTCTTCATATGGTGTATCGGAACGGTGTACAGGACCGTTACACCCCGATACGTATGATATCGGCCTCGATACCATGTGAGCTACGATTCCCATACCGTAAAGCCGTAAATATCGTACAGGTGCCTTGAATTTCCGATACGTATCGCCCGATACGTATGGGATCGGCCGATTTTTAATACCCTGCCTGTCACCCAACATATTGTGTTAGCTGATGGTTCGTCTCAGCCTGTTCAAGGTCAAGGCGTTCTTCATCCGACCAGTTCTTTTTCTTTACCATCCAGTCTTTATGCTCCTCACTTTCCATTTAATTTGCTATCAGTAAGTCAATTGACTAAAGACTTACAGTGTGAAATTGTTTTCTCTCCTTCTTCTTGTGTTTTTCAGGATCTCAAGACCAAGAAGAAGATTGGTTCGGGGCATGAGAAGGATGGCTTATATATCTTGGATCCCGATGCTTTTTCATCCAACAGTTTTTCCGCTTTGCATTCAACTGTCACTCCTCTCCAGTGGCATTTTCGTTTGGGTCATCCATCATTGGCTAAGCTGAAGCAAGCAATTCCAGTTTTAAGTCATGTTTCTAGTTTAGAATGTGAGGCTTGTCAATTAGGGAAACACCATCGTAGTTCTATTCCTAATAGTAGTCATAGTCGTCAGTCTGAGTCGTTTAATCTTGTTCACACAGACATGTGGGGGCCTTCTCGTGTTTCAACTTTAAATGGGTTTCATTACTTTGTTATTTTTGTTGATGATTATTCCCGTATGACTTGGTTGTTTTTGATGAAAGAGAAATCTGAGTTGCCTCGTATTGTTTTTAAATTTTATAATGAGATCTTTGTTCAATTTAATAAGCGCATTAAGATATTTCGTTCTGATAATGCAGTTGAATACACTCAAAAAATTATGGATTCCTTTTGTGTGGATAGAGGTATTATTCATCAAACCAGTTGCACTCATACTTCCCAACAAAATGGTATAGCTGAACGCAAGCATCGTCATCTTCTTGATGTAGCTCGCACAATGATGTTTAATATGCAGATTCCTAAACATTTTTGGGGTGATGCTGTTCTTACTGCGTGTTTTCTTGTTAATAGGATGCCTTCTGTTGTTTTACAACACCATACTCCTTTTTCCTTATTATATCCTGATCAATCTCCATTCTCACTTACTCCACGTGTGTTTGGTTGTATTGCTTTTGTTCATGTGCTTGATCCTGGTTGGGATAAACTTTCTCCTAGGTCTCGTAAGTGTATTTTTCTTGGGTATTCTCGTACTCAAAAAGGTTATCGATGTTACAGTCCTGAGTCACGTCGATATTTTGTTAGTGCAGATGTTACCTTTTTTGAGCCCACCTCATTTTATTCTTCTTCTGGTCGGTCTTTATCTCTTGATCTTATCTCTTGTCGTGAGGGGGAGCCTTCATTTCCATCTCCTACTCTTCCACTCACTATGCCTTCCACATCCAACCCATCCTCTACTCCCTCTTCTTCATTACCTCTACAGGTTTATCAGCGATCTAAAGATAGACAGGTTATCTCTTATGGCCCTGGCCAGACTTCTTCACAGTCTGAAGATCCTGCTTTGCCTCCTCCTACTTCAGTCACCGATGATCTTCCCATTACTCTTCGTCGAGGTAAACGCTCTTCGTCGAGGTAAACACTCTTGTACTCAGCATCCAATAGCTCAGTTTGTATCTTATGATCGTCTCTCTCCTAGTTTGCGCTCTTTTTCTTGTTCCTTGTCTTCTGTTTCCATTCCTTCTTCTTATAAGCAGGCAGTGTTGTCTTCTGTATGGAAGCAAGCTATGGATGAGGAAATGAGTGCACTTCATGCAAATCAGACGTGGGAGCTTTCCACTCTTCCGCCTGGTAAAAATACTGTGGGATGTCGTTGGGTTTATACTGTTAAGTTTCTTCCTGATGGTTCTGTTGAACGCCTTAAAGCACGTTTAGTGGCTAAAGGCTTTACTCAAACCTATGGTGTTGATTATTTGGAGACTTTTTCTCCCGTTACTCGTCTCAACTCTGTTCGGATCCTTCTTTCAGTTGCTGTTAGTCAGTCATGGCCTCTGTATCAACTTGATATTAAGAATGCTTTTCTTCATGGTGATCTTCAAGAGGAGGTGTATATGGATCAACCTCCTGGGTATGTTGTTTCTGGCAAGGAGCACCTTGTTTGCAAGTTGAAGAAGGCCTTGTATGGACTGAAACAGTCACCTCGAGCTTGGTTTGATCGTTTTAGTTCAGTGGTTATAGAGTATGGTTTCCAACGTTCTACTTCTGATCACTCTGTTTTTGTTCGTCATTCATCGGTTGGTGTTGTTGTTCTTATTGTTTATGTTGATGGCATCATTATTTCTGGAAGTGATTCTGTTGGTATTGCTGATATGAAACAATACTTAGGCCAGCATTTCCATACAAAAGATCTTGGTTCTCTTCGATATTTTCTTGGCATTGAAATTGCTCGCTCGTCTAAAGGCATCTCTCTCTCTCAACGTAAATATGTCCTTGATCTTTTATCTGAGACCGGTCTCTTAGGCTCTCGACCAATGGAAACATCTATGGATTCTTTTGTTAAACTTGATGGTGAGGAAGGTGAATTTTTTGATGACGTTGGTCAGTATCGTCGGTTGGTTGGGAAATTAATTTATCTTACTGTTACTCGCCCTGACATTACGTATGCTGTTGGTGTTGTTAGTCAGTTCATGCATGCTCATCGTAAACCCCATTTTCATGCTGTGTGCCATATTTTACGTTACTTAAAGGCTGCTCCTGGCCGTGGCCTGTTGTATAGGCCGTCTGAGTCTCTATCTGTGATGTGTACAGTGATGCAGATTGGGCTAGGTCTCGTTCTGATCGCCGGTCTACTTCTGGTTATTGTACATTTGTTGGGGGTATTCTTGTCACATGGCGCAGTAAAAAGCAAACCGTTGTTGCCCGCTCTAGTGCTGAAGCTGAGTATCGTGCCATGGCCCATACTGCATCAGAAATGTTATTGGTTCGCTCTCTTCTTCGAGATTTTGGCTTTCACATTCCTAATCCTATGGAAATGTTCTGTGATAATCAAGCTGCTATCTTCATTGCCAATAATCCCGTTTTTCATGAGAGGACCAAGCATATTGAAGTTGACTGCCACTTTATTAGAGATCTATTACTCCGAAAAGAGCTTGTTACTCCATTTGTTCGATCCGCAGATCAACTTGGTGATATTTTTACGAAGCCATTGGCTCGCAGTCCATTTCAATCTTTTTGTTCCAAGCTGGGCATTTTTGATTTGTATGCTCCAACTTGAGGGGGAGTGTTAAATGTTATTAGGATCTTTAGGTTAATCTGTAAGGGTACTTCTGTACTTTCATATTTTGGTTTTTATATTATATAGAGTGTGGGGGCTGATGTGGGGTAATACACACAAAAGCCTTTTCTTTTTTTCCTCTCTCTTCTCTTTTCTCTCTTCTTTCACAAACCCTAACACAAGAAAACCCTAGATTCAACTTCAACTGCCAAGTTATGATCACTTCTTGAACAAGAAAATCAGTGACAGTTTTGGGAAGTCCAACCCAAACTTTTCCTTCAAATCATTTCAGGACATGTAACTTCAAATATTGCAAAGCTTTGTTACAGCCCTTTGTAGATGATTGTGAAGAACTCCAACCCATTCATGATGAACCACATGAAGTGGAATTATTTCACAATCACTCCATTAGTAAAGGGCAAGAGGATAACACTAAAGGAAGTGAGGTCTGAATACGTGGAAATGGAAGAGGAGTTTATACAAGAAGTGGTGAATGACACTGAGTTTTCTAAGAAGAAGAAGAAGTTGTACCCAGTTCTGTGTCTTGTTCTTTGTGATTCAGCTGTGAAAATAGATGGTTTTGGAGATATAGAGAACCAGGAATACATAAAAATGGGTAAAGAGACAGAATTTGCGATTGAGTTACATTATATATATATATATATATATATATTGATATATTGTAACTAATGGGTCGATGGGGAAAATAAGAATCCCCATCCTGGAAATGATAAAACATACTAAAAAGAAAGGCGAAACTTTGTATCTTGTGTTTGTTTGTTTGTTTGTTTTTTTTGTTTATATCTATCTATATATATATATAATGTATATAATCAAAATGTTTTGCTTTTGGTGCCGAATAGAAAGATAGTAGCACAGTTGATGGTTTGTTTCATACATTTGAAGGACCAGGAAAGAATTAGAATCCCAAATTCGGCAGTCACTTCCTAACTATATTTCATGAACAGTTAAACCGGACTTGGGATTCTTGATAACATTACACTCCTCTAATCTGGTTGTTCCTTTCTTCCCTTATAGAAACCCACATTTTATTTCACTTCTATATTTAAATAAGAGCGAAATTTTCGATAAGAATTACATGAAAGCATATTATAAATTTGTTTCTTTGTAATCATTCCCCCTTCTCTGTGTAATATTCACAGACATTTATGGCGTGTGCCCAAATGAGTCTAGGTGTCTCTGTTCTTTTAAGATTCCGTGCTGTCTAGTTTCCTGATGATTGTTTTTGGGGCTGAAACACACAGGCGGATATGGAATGAGTTTAGTTTACATTATGGTTTTTGCCTAGCATTTGGTCCTTTGATTTAGGGACAGTTTAGGGTCAACTTAGTTCTTTGTGCAATGAGATTTGAGCTGTAATGGAATCCTATCATCTTCAGTCACGTTGAATGGTCTTAATAAGATCAAAGGAATCTTTATTGACAACTTTGAATTCTATGTTGGGTATGGAAGTCATGCAACAACTACAAGGTTTTTAACAAAGGATTTATTTTCTAGTTTGTTTCCTAGTCTGTTTGCATCAGAAAGAATTAAAGAAACAATCACGACATACAAGATTATACTTTGAAGCATAAAGTCTAAACTATATGCTCTATTACCTCATTAAAACATTCCAACTGACAACACCTGTTTCCCGTTCTTCTTGCTTGATAAGTACAGATTTACCCACTTTCCCTTTCTTTGCATGGCTTGCATCTTTTGTAAACTCATTCACGGCCCCATTTGCAACTGGTTTAGAGTTTCTTTGGTCAAGATTGTTGCTGTAGTCCTTCTCTTCCTCTTGTTCTTCCATTTTCCCTGCATTTTCCATTAGTTTTTGGAATAGCTTGCCAGTTTTAGAGAGCTCCTCAAAAGTTCCCTCCTCTTTAACCATCCCTTCAGAGACCAGGATAATTCTATCCATCTGAGGAAGAAAATGTAACTGATTTGTGACAAGCACTCTGGTTTTTCCTCTCAACTCTTCCTTTATACAGTTGTTAAAAACCTGGATATTACAGCAGATTAGACAAAAACAGTACGAATTTCAAGAACCACTCATTTTTTAATATTCGAGAAGGTAAGATAGAAAAAATCATAATTTAAAAGTGTATTTAGAATATTTGGACTGCATTGAAAACATAGATGTAGTAAAAATGAAAAGAGAAGTCTCTTCGGTTGTCTGATTACTTTTCAACAGGATAATGATTTTCCAATAGAGAAACAAGGAAAAAACAAGTTACCATTGGGATTTGGGATTTTTTTTTTCCCATCAATTATATAGTATAATCTAAACAGCAATGACTTGAGCTTCAAGACACCACTGCTCATTATAGTGATTTATTACTTAACTCGGAGTAGAATGTAATTGAGATAGCATTAGTGATCTTTGTGCTCTTGAGGTGATTTTATACTGCTCAACAAGAAATGATACCTGTTGAGCAACATGAGCATCTAGAGCACTTAGAGGGTCATCAAATATGTACACATCTGAATTCGAATATACAGCCCTAGCCATGGATACTCTCTGCTTTTGTCCACCACTAATGTTCACCCCTCTTTCACCAATCTCCGTAAGATCACGGCCCTGAGAAAATAATTGTATAAGATAAGTAAGAAAGTCATCTCCAGAAACCTATTAACACAATAGAAACATTCCATATATAGAGAACAAAATGCAATGCTATAACTTTGGGAATGCACTTAACAGGGAGTACGTCGAGGTCATGCTGTAATGCAGTTACATCTATAGCCTTCCAATATCGTGCAGGTTCAAAGTCAGATCCAAATAATATGTTTCCACGTACCTGTACGGACAAATTTTGAAGGTCAGCAATATGCATGGAAGTTAAAAATGACTGAGATTCACTAGAAAACAACAGAATATCTTTAAGTAGTAGAAATTTAGCTAAGAGGTCTAACATCAACAAGAAAAGTGAAAGCAAGCTGCAACTCACAGTAGCATTAAAAATCCATGAAACTTGAGGAACATAAGCAACTGTTCCTCTGATAACAACACTTGTATTGGCCAAAGGAGGCAGCTCTCCAAGCATTGCTGATATAAGTGATGTCTTTCCTTCTCCAGTACCACCAACAACTGCGACTAAGCTACCAACTGCTATGTCCAAATTGATATTTGATAATGTGGGCTTCCCCGCCTGAAAAAAGCAGGATACTAAGACTGCTACTTTATAAAAGGAAAGAGGCACCTTTGATGTCTACAGGGTAACTGACATCATCAAGTATGTGACTAAATTAAAGACAAGTGACATAAAGACAACTGCACATGGTAGTCTTTTTTCATTTCTCACCATCCTGACCCCTCTCCTCTCTACTAGGGAAAAAAAATAAAATCACACACTTCATAATAATTGTTGAGCTTAAAGCATGCAATTAAGATTCCCAAACCATCACAGTAAAATAAAAGCCAACGGTTGACTTGTCGCATGGACTGACTCTCAGCCAACTAAACAGTCAATCACATAAAAAAAAAAAAAATCAGAAGATAAAAGTTAACAAATGATGACTTGATTTAACTCATCTAAAAATTAATCTAATGCAATGCTTTTAATAATTATAATCTTCCTCTTATTTAAAGATGAGGAAACATGACACTTTAGCTGAGTACCCAGAGGTTGATGCCTCAGGCATCTTGAATACCAAAAAATTAGCCTCGTGCCTTTACAATCTCCTTCAGAACATCAACATAGACCACGATCATATTAATTGTGCATGATAGACCCGATAGAAATATGCAAAACTAAAATTGTACTAAAATGAATTACAAATAGCTATTTATTGATCAAAGAAACTGACTTTAAAATTAGGAAGTAGGATATATATTAAAATAAACTTAGTAGACCTTTGAATCCCATGAAAAGTATCCATTCTTGATTGAAATGGCTGGAAGTCCAGGTTCAAGAGGTGGATTTGGCTTAAGAATTCTCTCTTCAGTTAGGAAAAGTTCCTCCAAACGGTGTAATGATACATTAGCATTTGCAACCTGAAAATTGAATGCTCCGTCAGAAACATTAAAAAAAAATTTTTAAAAATATTTACTACCACAACTATGTAAAGAAAGTTATTCACCATGAGAAAGACCAATTTCTTTTGATAGCCTAACAATGCCAAGAATTTGAAACTAAAGGAACATGTACATTAGAACAAAAAAATGATAAAATAAACCAATGAATTTGTAAAATAAATTTGGTGAGAGTCCATCCCCATAGAATATGATACTTTTTAGAGGTCCATAGGATAATAGGGATAGACCAGCACAAAAGGATCTTTGAGGCTAATTCGACTAAAGTGAAAAAGTATTCAGAAGATCCAAATCTATTATTATTTTTAGTACTCCAACTCTATCAAAATGTAAGGACCTTAAAATATCAGTTATCTGCATTATTTGGAGAGGCATCATACATGAGAGCTTTTGTAGATTTTTATAAATACTACATTCACTTTAACCACCGAAAAAATAAAATAAAATGCAATCTATCTTATCTTGTCTGTTTTGGCTGTGCATGCGAGGAAACAAAAAAAAAAAAAAAAAAATGATCTATGGTATGTAAATGATCTATGGTATGTATCCCTATATTTTGCCAAATATTTTGTAAAGTTCTTTGTGATTTCATGCACCCCCTGCAATTTATCAGCACCCCTAGGATGAATGGCCTATATCTGCACAAGAACACCAAAGATGGTAACTCTAAAGTGTTTTTTTGAAGGAAATATTCTAATAAATGATGTCATCCTACTAGTTTAGTGTGTTTCAATCACAAAAAGCAAGAATGATGGAAAAATGAGTGTAATGGAAATGAGGATATTAAGACTGATTAGTTGTACACAAGAAAAGATTGAACAAGAATGAATGCATTCATGAGAAGTTAAAAGTGGGATTCACTAAGAACAATATGAGGGAAAGTGGTCTATAATAATTTGGCTATGTGCAACGAAGATCAATGGATGCACTAATACAAAGGAGTGATTTCATTCATGCTGAGAATGCCAAAAAGACAAGAGGAAACCCAAAAAGCACATGCATGGAAGTAGTGGGAAAAGTCATGACTACCATGGATTAAATTAAGTAAATGGCTCTAAAAAGAGTTGGCCGGTAAAAAAAGGACTCGTGTAGCCTACTCTAATTAGTTTGGATTAAAGGTTAGTATAGTTAAGTACTAATGGGTATGCTTGCAAAAGTTTTAACTACCCTTCAAAAATAGAGCTTCAAGATGTTCTCAAATCATGTAGAAGAATAGAATCCACTCATCCCATATCGCCTAAATTAAAGGCTTGTTAAGCTTCATATACCTGTATTGGGCCCTCCACCTACAAGCTTACGCTTTTAGGTTAGAAACTTAACATGGTATCAGAGCATTGGTTACCCACGTGACAAGGCCTAAACGAGCCTGCATGTGAGGGGGAGTGTAGAAGAATAGAATCCACTCTATTCCACATCGCCTAAATAAAAAGCTTGCTATAGCTTCATATTCCTGTATTGGCCCTCCACCTACAAGCTTAGGCTTTTAGGTTGGAAACTTAACAAATCACATAGTGAGATAGACTCAAGCTTGTTCCATGTCATGTGATAAATGTTTTAAGTTATGTGAGCAGTTAATTCCTATATTTTCTAAAATCTTACTTAGATTTCATATAATATCTTGTAGATTTTTACTTTTCGAGTCACACACACACCATGCACTCATGCATGCACATCTACACGTGTAGATCACTTGACTTTGTAACTCAATGTTGTTACCTATATAACTATATTTCCTAGTTGGATTCTTATAGTGTTAGTATGCTATAATGCTATATTTTTTTACTGCAGTATTCTATAAGGTATTTATGTTGTCATGTTTCATTGTTAATATACTCTACACAATTCCATCAAAAAGACATATCATACCTTATACATCATACATACACATATGCACCAATGGTAAATAATATAATAATATTTTACATGATTGGAGCACATTCAATATCTCAATTTATCAATAAAACATGCTGTTCTTCCATTTTTTTTTTCCTTTATCAACGTGTTAGTCATTACAAGACAAATTTGGTTCACATGTCTTCCCTTCAGTTTCATAATACTGTCTACCATTATGGGTTGGTGTATAGGCCTCCAACATAATTAATTAAATTGCTTACGGGTGTTTGTTTATTGATAAAGTATTTGAAAACGTTTCCAAATTTCTTTGTCATTTCCATTGCATTCCTAACACAATTTCATTTTGGGCCACCAGAATGACACGCTGTAGTGAAATTTAATGGCTACTTCAGGAGGTAACATAAAATGATATCCAAAAAAGGATCTTTAACCTTAAATCTTGATAACCTCCTAGGAGTCTAAATAGCACCCCATGCAAGTAGAGACACAGAAAGCAGAAACTGAAGCCACATTCCACTAAGCACAAATAAATAAATAAATAATAAAACTATAACCTTTTGATGCTGGATGAAATAATGCAAAACATATGATGGTCTCAACTCTCAATAGCACACAAGACAAGGAATAAACACAACAAAGCTGAAAAGAAAAGCACCTGAGTTATTAAATTAGGAAGCATGGATAAAGGAAACCGTAGAACTGCAAACAGAGAAAGTGATGTAAATGCTCTTGCGGGTGTCAGATCACCACCAAGCAAAGTGAACATCCCAAATGAGATCACTGTCACGACAACTGGGATGCTGTTTAGTATGAAACTGTTTAACTGCAACATAAGGCAACGAGTCATCAAAATATAAAGCTAAGAATGAGATAGTTCATGGTCAATCAGTAAAATTGATAGCTTATGGTCAATATTTATGGTACGTGAAATGCAAACTATTACATACAGATTACAAAATGGATAGACCAGGCCTTTTTTTGCATATGACTCAACTCAAGAAAGACTCATTAAAACTCAGAGCTCCACTTCCAGTTAAGTGATAGGTCATGAATATAGTTATCATACATCCCCTATGGATAACATTAATTGTCTGATTCAAGATGAAGCAAGAAATAACTGAAAACACGCACATCACAACTTATTTTCAGTGCAGTGTTATGAAGTATCATTGAACTGCACATATGACTAGGTTGTTTGTGGAACATTTATAGCATCATATGCAAGTGAGTTGGAATAAAGGACAAAGCTTAAAAAATAATTACAGGAATCCATGTGACCCTACTTGGTTTTTTAATCTCACCTACACTCAGCAATGTTAACGATGGCCATTGTGCCACAATCTCTGAATGTAAGGCATATTACTTTTTCAGATCACTGATGCAAATCAATCTGTAAAACTTGTATATGCAAATATGCAGTCACTTACATTCGGTAACTATTCAAATCCAGTCAGTTGTAGTAAGTACATTACTTGTAAACAATAGTGAAGTGAAATTATTCATGGCAATTAATAACATTGTATTGTGATTTTTAGCTTTCCAGAAATGAATAGGGCTAGAAGTTGGCATCCAAGTATAAGTTTTGTGCCATACAGCTGATAGTAATTGTGCTTTACGGAACCATGACAGCTCCTCATTCCGCATAGATTGAACTTTAAATTGAAAACTCTTCTCCCACGCATAACATCTGAAATATTTTTCATTAGAGTCAGAATAATCACTGTCATCAGCCTAAAATTGTATACATGTCTAGGGGCAATCCTTCTGAAATTGAAACATACTTCACAGTGTCCATGGCAGCCAAAATTTCATTCATGAGGCTGACTCTCTTGTCAGTACGCTGCAGTCCGTCCTTAGATAGTTGTCGCATTTTGCTAATCACAAATGTCTGTTCTGTCAAACAATTTAAAATGGATTAGAGATTAAATTATAAAGGCCGGTGATAATCAATAAGTAATAACAACATCAACATAAAAAATTTATCATGGACATCAACAAAAAAATTTATCATGGACATTAAAAAATGTAAATAATGATGATATCTAAACATCTCCAATCTCTTGATTCATAACTGCATTCCCTAACTTAGAATCATGTAATTTCTAAAACATTAAAACCAAAAGAATACTAAGGTCAACGGGACACCCATTCTGCTCTCTGAATCTTTTGTACAGATAACCTACCATCAAATGCAATCAGAAACCGCTATTGCAGGAACATGTCCATGAGAATTCTAGAGCCAAAAAAATTGAGATGAGATTATTTTGACATCACATTCTGCATTCCTTTTGTCCTGGAAGAATATTGGATGCTAGAATATGAAGAGCACTCTCTATAAACTTTCAAGTGTTGAACACTAGTCAACATTACATGTGTCCGAACAGGCTTGGTACCAAGTTCAGCAGTTACAAATGTTTCTACATGTATTTGCTTCTGAAAGGTGAAAAAGAATGCTACTATACCACAATTACTGCACAGACCCACAATAAAACCATTACTTTACTTGGTGTGTTACAACTTAGTAAATCATGATGCCTTGATGGCCAACAAGATAATTTCCAATGTTTTTATTTTATTTGGCTAATAAGACAGCTTCCCATGGTTCTTCCATTTACAAACAAACACAAACATGTTATACATGTTCAACAAAGTACACACACACACACACACATTCATGTCCCCATGCCTAAATTTTAAGTTGTGCCCAACAGTTCATACCCATACCAAAGTATGAAACTCATATTTGTGTCCAAAAACACATATTACATGATTAGCCAGGGTTTGGAGAAATGCTGTACTAGTACAGAAAAATTTTGCTTAAAAAATGTTTATGCCCTCAGTATTAGCAAGTTATTTATCAAGATATATTTTGTTCAATATTCTGTCTCAGAAAACACTCAGAAGCTGGGAAAGTTTTATGTTTCATATATAACTGAACTCACAGAAAGGACGAATTGACGAGAAAGGTCTGCATGATGTACAAAAATTTCTATGCAACCGCAGCCCATCATTGTCCAAGGCCACCCCTCAAAAAAAGGGGGTGGGGGGGGGCAGTTTCAGGAATATGCATGGGCATATATCAACGCACAGAACTGACGATAATCTGTCTTCTATTTTATAGTGATGGTAAAATTATAAAATATACCTATAAATGAATCAAAAGGAACTAAAACCAGTCATTCAAAGGCATAAAAATTATACTTGTAAATCATTTGTAATTTATGCATTAACGTAGTTACTAAGGTTCTAACTTCTAATAAAAGATAGCTCTGACATTAATAGAGGAAAAGATCACAGCTTCACAATGGAGTTGCACAGTAATGCTAAGTGAGGGAAACAAAAAGATAATAAACAGGATTGACTTACAAGACAAAAGCCACATCACTTTGTTTGGTTTTGTTCTTTTAGGTAATGCTTTCTGACTTAGTGATCTGGTGTATTATATTCTGGTAAAGTTTACATAGCACATTTGCAGCCCAGAGAAAGGAGAAGGGTCACTGCTACGTTAAAAGTAGGCTAATACCCTTTTTTTGAATCCTTAAAGAGATGAAATCTTTAAAAAAAAGGAAAAGAAGTATCTCATGCTAGGGCATTGATAAGCCGATAAGGGTTCACCTTGCTTATCCAAATAGTTGAGTAAAGCTTGAATGAGTTGAGAAGATGGAGTTCATACAATTTGTTGAGATTATTAGGCTTATTATGTATAAGGGGTGCTTATCATGTATAAGGGGTAATTTTGTAATTTCCTTTATTATTAATAGAATTATAGGTTGCTGAAAGTGAGACTCATTCTCACGACAGCCGCCACTTCCTCTTCTCCTTTTCTCTCCTTTTTCTCTTCTTTTCTCTCTTCTTTTCTCTCCTCTATCAATCATCAAAATCAACTTGGTATCAAAGCTGAGAATCAATCCATTCTACACCGGCACAGTCGACTGGTTTCTCCTACAGTAGCGCTGATGTCATCTTGACTGAAGATGACGTCAGACTCAACTTGGACATATAACATAAAACTCACTTGGGGTTGGATCGCACCATCCTTGCGAATCTATTGATGATTTTTTCATAATTTTTGGACTCCATTAGGTATATTTTTCGAATTTTTTTGTGATTTATTGGAAAAATGGATAATTTTCCAGATTTGCAATTTGGGGCTGTTTGGGTTGCTTTGAACAGTTCCAATACCTTCTAAAGGATCCGAATAGGACATATTTGTGTCCTCTTGAATTTTAGTTGAGGTTTATTGAGGTTTAGAAGTTTTAACAATGGTTTTAGCTATAACTGGAGGTGCTGCCATGAGAGGCCAGCCCTTGTATCTCTCTATTGTGGGTTAGTTTTTTGCTTGCTTTGATTTATTTCAAGTTTCTTGTCCTGTATTGCTGCTGGTTGGGCTATCCATTGTAAGTGTAGTGCTTGTGGGAGGCTTGCGACAAGTATAAGTGATGTCAGAGGCCAGTGATGTTACTCAAACTCAACCCAAGATGGTTGAGGGTTAGATTAGTAGTCACTCTGATAACCCAACACTTCAAATTACTACTTCGAAACTGGATGGATCTAATTATCTTGCATGGTCACACTCAGCAACTTTATTTCAGAGAAGTAAAGGGAAAATGGGCTATGTGAATGGCCAAGTTACTGAACCCACATGGACTGATCCTGGATATGCTAAATGGGATATTGAAAATTCAACCATTATGTCTTAGTTGTTACACTCCATGAAACCGGAGATTAGCAATGGATATTTGTTCCTTAAGACTGCTAAGGAGATTTGGGATGCAGTATCACAGATCTATTCTAAGATAGGGAATATTGCTCAGATTTATGAGTTACGAAAAAGGGTTCATGCTACCAGCCAGCGGGATTTATCCCTTACCACTTATTTTCATACTCTTCGAGGTCTCTGGCAGGAACTTGACTTCTATCAGAATTTTCAGGCCGCTTGTACGGCAGATGCCTTGAAGGTTCACAAACTTGTTGAGCAAGATCGTATAATGGGATTTTTTGAGTGGCCTTAACGCCGAGTATGACCCAGTGCGCATCCAGATATTGGGTAAGGAACCTCTCATTTCTCTCCGGGAAGTGTTTGCATATGTTCAACAGGAAGAAAGTAGGCGAGGGGTTATGATGCACTCTCCAGTTCCATAGCGTTCTGTTTTGATTACTACCACTCCATATGATATTTGTGGGGGTCCAAGAAGTAGAGATGGTTCTCAGAGCTCAGATGACAAGGACAAACTAATTTGTGACTACTGTCATAAAACCCGTCACATAAGAGAGACTTGCTGGAAACTGATAGGTCGAGGACCTACCAGGGGTCGAGGGGGTAGATCAGGTACTACCAGGGGTTGCACTTGGGCTCATCATACCACTTTGAATGAGGCTTCTGATCCTGCCTCATCAGTAGTACTACCAGTGGTACCTCCTTCTGAGTCTGAGAAGGTTAGTCTTACCCAGGACGAGATTGCCTGCTTCAATGCCTAATGTCACAACTGGAATCACCTTCGAGTGCCTCTACTTCTTTTGCTCATTCAGGTAACTTAGCTGTCTCATTAAATGCATCATGTACATCTCTGCCTTGGATCATTGATACCGGGGCTTCTGATTATATGACTGGTATTCCCACTTTATTCTCATCATATAAGACTTGTTCATGCAGGGATAAAGTGAGAGTTGCCGATTGTTCTTTATCCTCCGTTTCAAGGAAAGGTTCTATTTCTGCTACTCCATCTATATCTCTTTCTTCTGTTTTACATGTTCCTACCTTTTCCACTAATTTACTTTCTATCAGTCGTATTACCATAGATCTTAATTGCAGTGCAACCTTTTTTCCTTCTTACTGTGAATTTCAGGACCTAATCAGTGGGAAAATGATTGGCAATGGTAGAGAGAGCAATGGACTTTACTTTCTGAATCCGACTACTCTTCCAGAAGCCCACCTCTCAGAAAGTACAACCAGCTCTGCGGACAATATTTGGCTTTGGCATAAGCGTTTAAGACACCCTTCATTTTTCTTGTTACAAAAGATTTTTCCATCTTTGTTTTTGAAGAATAGTGTTTCCCAATTTCATTGTGAATCTTGTGAACTTGCTAAGCACCATCATGTCTTACCCTTTAAGTTTTAATAAAAATTTGCTTCCTTTTGCTCTTGTTCATACTGATGTTTGGGGTCCTTCTCGAACTCCAACTTTATCTAGTTATCGTTGTTTTGTTTCTTTTATTGATGATTTTTCTCGTACTACTTGGGTCTATTTATTACATCACAAAAGTGATGTCTTCTCTTGCTTCCAAATTTTTCATAAAATGGTGTTAACTCAGTTTGAAAAATCCATTAAAATTGTTAGGTCAGACAATGGGGGAGAATACTTAGTGGGTGGTCTTAGCTCCTACTTTCAAGAACATGGGATAGTTCATCAAACTACTTGTTCTGACACTCCTCAACAAAATGGAGTTGTTGAAAGAAAAAATCGCCATCTCCTTGAAGTGGCCAGGGCTTCTATGTTTACTATGAAGGTTCCAAAACCTTACTAGGGAGACGCAGTTCTCATGGCTGCATATCTTATCAATAGAATGTCTTCTCGCATCTTATCTTTCAAAGCTCCTGTTGAGCTGCTTCCCCAGTTTTCTTCGTTTTCTCCTATTTTAGTTCCTCCTAGGATTTTCGGGTGCATTTGTTTTGTTCATGTTGCAAGTCATATTCGTAGCAAATTAGATCCTCGTGCTCTTAAATGTGTCTTTCTTGGCTATTCACCTACTTAAAAGGGGTACAAATGCTATCATCCTCTCTTTGGCAAGCGTTTTGTATCTATGGATGTTACTTTTTTTGAGTCAGTGTCCTATTTTTCCCCATCTCCTCTTCAGGGGGAGAATATGCCACAACATGGTGAAGAGGAGTTACCTTTGCCCACTTTGTCTACTTTACCTTTGCCCACTTTGTCTACTTTGGTTCCTGATCCTGTGGTTCTTGACCCTGATCATGATCCTACTCCTGAACCGGATGTTATTGGTGAAAAACAGTTGCAGGTTTATTTTAGGAGACAAAATAAATATCAATGCTCCTCAGCCATGTCCCTCATCTGATCCAAACTCAGGTAATTCTGGTAATTCTAGTCCTATTGATGATTCTGATATACCTATTGCTTTTCGAAAAGGAGTAAGATCATGTACTCAACATCCTCTTTCTAACTTTGTTTCCTATCATAAACTTTCTCCCCCTTATCGTGCTTTTGCTATACAGTTGTCTTCTATTTCTACTCCTAAAACTGTACAGGATGCATTGAGCAATGATAAATGGAAAGAAGCAATGAATGAGGAAATGAGAGCCCTTCAGAAAAATCATACATGAGACTTAGTAAAATTACCTGAAGGCAAGAGAACAGTAGGGTGCAAGTGGGTGTTCACAGTGAAACATAAGGCAGATGGCTCAGTGGAGAGATATAAGGCTAGATTGGTAGCAAAGAGATATACACAGACTTATGGGATTGATTATCAGGAAACTTTTGTACCTGTGGCAAAGATGAATTCTATTCGTATTTTATTATCTTTGGCCACAATTTTTGGTTGGTCTCTTCAACAGTTAGATGTAAAGAATGCGTTTCTCCATGGAGATTTAGAGGATGAAGTGTATATGGATATTCCTCCTGGCTTTGCAGATGTTGGTATTTCTGGGAAGGTATGGAGGTTGAAGAAATCTTTGTATGGTTTGAAACAGTCTCCTAGAGCCTGGTTTGAGAGATTTACTCAAGCTATGCTGAGATGTGGTTATAACCAGAGTAAAGGTGATTATACCTTGTTTATCAGACATTCTTCACAAGGCAAGGTGACGGCTCTAATTGTGTATGTAGATGACATTGTCATAACTGGAGATGATGTTGAGGAAATCCAGAATTTGAAGTCCCATTTAGTCAGAGAATTTGAAATTAAGGATATGGGGAATCTAAAATATTTTCTGGGAATTAAAGTTGCAAGATCTCATAATGGCATTTTCATTTCCCAACGGAAATATGTCCTTGACCTTCTTACTGAGACTGGTATGCTTGGTTGTAAGGCATGTGATGTTCCCATAGATCCGAACCATAAGTTGGGAGATGATTTAGATGGTGCTGTGGTAGACAGGGGGAGATATCAGAGAATAGTTGGAAGATTAATCTATCTATCACACACACGTCCAGACATAGCTTATGCTGTGAGTGTGGTGAGCCAGTTTATGGAATTCTTCGCTATCTAAAATCGGCTCCAGGGAAAGGGATCTTGTTTTCTAGACATGATCATCTTAGGATAGAGTCCTATACAGATGCTGATTGGGCTGGTTCTGTTACAGATAGAAGGTCTACATCTGGGTATTGCACTTTTGTAGGAGGTAATCTTGTAACTTAGCGCAGCAAGAAGCAATCAGTGGTGGCCAAATCTAGTGCAGAGGCAGAGTTTCGGTCTATGGCTCATGGAGTCTGTGAGTTACTCTGGATAAAAATTGTATTGCAGGAATTGGGACTCAAGTTTTCTGGTCCAATGAGTTTGTACTGTGATAATAAGGCAACTATTAATATTGCACATAATCCTGTTCAACATGATAGGGCATATTGAGATCGACAGACAATTTATTAAGGAAGAGTTGAATTCAGGAGAGATTTGTACTCCTTACATGAGGACTGAAGACCAACTAGCAAACATTTGGACAAAGGGAGTGTCAAGTAGCGTGTTTCATAATATTCTTACCAAGCTAGGTATGAAGGATATCTTCTCACCAGCTTGAAGGGGAGTGTTAAGATTATTAGGCTTATTATGTATAAGGGGTGCTTATTATGTATAAGGCGTAATTTTGTAATTTCCTTTATTATTAATAGAATTATAGGTTGCTGAAAGTGAGACTCATTCTCACGACAGCCGCCACTTCCTCTTCTCCTTTTCTCTCATTTTTCTCTTCTTTTCTCTCTTCTTTTCTCTCCTCTATCAATCATCAAAGTCAACTCAATTAACATAGAGATATTTGCAACAAAAATTTAGTACTGAAATAAAAAAAAAAATATGAAAAATGAAAAATATAATTGCATTCAATCTTGATATTGGACAAAGGAACAGAAAGAACTTCATGTACCTGTATGGGAAACATAAGAACTAGCATTAGTGAACCGAGAAGGGAAGCAACACCTAACTGCTGGTAAAGAAGAACCATAGCAATGATGATGCGAAATGGGGCTGACCACAAACCATGAAGTTGTTGGCATATTTGCTGAACAATGTAAAGGGCCTATTAGTCATAAATTGAATCCAGAACCCCTTGCCCCCCACCTCCCAAAAAAAAAAAAAAATACAGCACAATTGCAGGATTTGTTTGCATGACCTTTAATAAAAACCATAATTAGATCAGATCAATAAGTATCACAAGCAATTTACAAAATAAAATGATCCCAGATAATTACATATTTATAGTAGCTTAACTTCTATTTTCCTGGTGAATTGAACTGGAATTTGATGTGGATAAAGTACAAATGGAAAAGTTACACCCGAATCATCTTACAAAAATTAAAGTAGTGTAATGATATGACACTTCTTTTTACCTCTAATGGCACATATCCTGAATTTAGGATTTTGTAGTACAGCTCTGGCATCAGAAGTCAATACACTAAATATCTAATCATATGCTTAAAACTCTGCCAATGTACTGAAAACGGCTATTGAAATTTTAGCAGATGTTTGAAATCTCGAAATATATTTTAACATATGACTATTGAGATATCATTATAAGATCCAATATCAACAAAATACTACAATGTAATTGATATGTGTTTATTGTCAAAACTTGATGGAACATGGATATATGTGAGTTGTATATTTATAGATATGAGTATTGTATTTTATTTCTTTTATATTTCTCATTAACGGTAGTTTAGCCCTTTCAGTTTTTTTGGGTATAATCTCTTGATTGTACATTTTATTCTTATGAGTTGAATAAGAGTTTTATAGCTGTAAAGGCTTTCTTCTTAGAAAACTATCATGGTATCAGAGCCTAAGGTTCCTAGAACAATTTGTTATGATTTTCTGGCAAGCTCTCTCTCAGTCTCTCGGCAGCCCCATTCAAGCAGCCCCTCGCTGTCACACTCTCTCCCAGACCCTCTCGGCATCTACTCTCTCAACCCCTCTCAGATCTCACTTTCTCGGCAGTCCCCATCTCTCAAACTCTCTCAGGTCATCACTATTATAGCACTCTCTCATTCCCTCCCTCTCTCGGTTTTCTCCTTTACAGCCACTGTCACCTCTATATCTCCCTCACAACCTCCCTCTTGGGCTCACATAGCCCGCTGCCCTGGTAGAATTTGGGTTCACATAGCTGCTGTCCTGGTTCTATTTGGGCTGATTTCTTATTTCAGAGGCGCTGTTCTTTCTGGTATATCATTCTAATCCATCTAAAAATTCTCTTGGGTTGGGTTATATTGAATTTTTTTTTAGTGTCTATTGGATTTCTATCATCACCATCAAGTCAGAAACCTTTTATCTCCGTTTGAAATTTTTTGCTACTATAGCCTATTGGTCTATAGTAATGAAGAACTTTTTACTTGGCTAGGGTTGTTGAGGTTATGTCATAGGCATAGCAGTTCCCATGTTAGATTCAGAGGTTGAGGAATTTAGTGCTGCACTTGAGAAGGGAAAATGGAAAATGCTCAAGTGCTTACTTGGCTCCACAATTCTGTGGATTCAAGTATTGGTCAAAACTTCTCCAAGTATGTGTGAGCGTATTTTTATGTATTTAATATTTCCTTGTAATTTGTCTTTATGTTATTTCATTAAGGGTAGTGTAGTCTTTTAGGTTAGTAGGTTTTTTTTTTTTTTTTTTTTTTTTTTTTTTTTTTTTTTTTTTTTTTTTATATCCTCTCTTCTATCATTTATTTCTTCTAAGGTTGACTAATAGAATCACAGCTTTTAAGGCTTTTCTCTCTCTCCCAAAGAAAGCTTTCATGGTATCAGAGCAATAGGTTTTGGTTGGATCGTATTTTTATGTATTTAATATTTCCTTGTAGTTTGTCTTTATGTTATTTCATTAAGTGTAGTCTCTCCCTTTTGGCCGGAAGTCCCTCATCTCTCTCTCTCTCTTTTGGTTCTTGGCACTCTCTCTCCCTCACAGAACCTGCCCTCTCAGCACTCTCTCTCTCCCTCATGGGCTCTCCCTTCTCTATGTTGGCACTCTCTCTCTCTCTCTCACAAGCTCTCCCTTTTTCTATCTCGGTGATCTCTCTTTCTCTCGACACCTGGTATCCCAATTTTCTCTCTATTTCCCCCTACTATACTTGCTGTCCCAACTGGTTTTCGGCTTGAAAAATCAGATTTTGATTAGTTGGTTCAAGCTTTCTACTCTTCTAAGTGTCCGATATTTTTGTGGGTTGGTTTCTATAAGTTTTTTGGCCTCTTTAATGTGTTCATCAATTGTTTCTTGATGGCTAACGACAAAATCCAAGCTATTAGCATCCTGTTAACTGTGGATAACTACACCTACTGGGCTACAGTTATGAATAACTTTATTGTGGGTTGGGACGATGGGGTTATGTTGATGGCACCACTGTAAAACCCACGGATCCAAAAGTTGAAGGATACAAGATTGCTCTAGCAACTTGGCAGATGGAGAACGCACTGGTTCTCACTTGGCTTCACAACTTTGTGGAATCATTATTGGACAGAATCTTTCCAAATTTGATACTACTGACTAGATTTGGGAGTACCTTTAGAAGATCTATCATGAATCCGAATTTGTCAAAGAGTTTGAACTTGAGGTGTCCATTCAAGCAGCTAGACAAAAGGATTAGACCATTCAAGAATTTTATATCGAGATCACAATAATTTGGGATCATTTGGCCCTCATGGATTCTCTAGAACTACTATGCCTTCCTGCTTATATTCAGCAACGGGATTGACAACGTCTCATCCAATGATGGCTACAATTTGAACTTCTCCATGGGGCTATTCCGCATTAGGTTCCTTTACCCACTGTTAATGCTGTAGTCCGGGAACTCGTGACTAAAAAAACTCGTCTAAAAATATGTATTCCCGTTTCCTTAGTAGAATTAGTATTTTTTACATCCTCTTCATGGGCCTGTCTGCTTCCTACCCCTCTCGGATCCATTATCAAAGTAATTGGAAAGCCTAAACCTCGTGTTGCTTCAAATGAATGTAGTTTATGCCATTAGAAAGGACATTTGAAGCATGCTTGCACTAAATTGTTTCCACAGCGTTCTCCTATTGCTCCTTCTCCTCGCCCATGAGAAGCCTTTGCAACACCTCCTGTTAGTGCAGTACCTATTTCTTCGGTTTCATCCATGTTTGAACAGTTTCAAACTTAGTTAGCATCATAGTCACAGTCACAGGCTTTTGCTTTGTCCACTCTACACTCGGGTTTAGGTAGTTCTGATTCCTCAGGTATAACCTCCACCACTTTGATTTTTTATTTTGGTTTCTCTCATCATATGACTCCACTTTGATTTTTTATTTTGGTATCTCTACTTGTTCATCTATCACTATTGCTACTACTAATGGGTGTCATATATTAGTTCAATTTATTGGTTCTATTCTTCCTTCCTCTATCTCTAATTTGTCTATTCCTGATGTATTTTATCTTTCTCAGTTATTTGTTAGTCTATTGACTAATATCTATTGTTTATTAGTCAGTTACCTGATTCTAGTTTTAATGTGCTTTTCTCATTGTGTCCAAGAAGTAAATTGGGGCAGGGCGTAGAGTTGGGGATTTTTACATTGTGGATAGTCTTCACATTCCAGTAGTTCGTTTGTCTTTTCGTCTTTCTCTCTAAATAATGAGTCGCCCCTCTTCTATTTGTGGCATTTTAGATTAAATCATGTGTTTGGGGATTGTTTAAAAGGTTTAGTTTTGTTTGGTCAGTTGGTCCAGTATCTATTGGTGATGTTCATGTGAGCTATACATATATCGTTGATTTTATTTGTTTCCTTATTTGCTTAGTTTCTTGTATTTAGACTTTCCTTTTATTTGTTTTAGCTAATCTATAAATTCTAGGGTTGTAATCATATTGTTTTTATGCTTTGGAATAGGAGATAAAAGTTTCTCTTAAGATAATTCTCATGGTATCAGAGCCCTACGGCTAGAAAGTGGTTGTTTTCTTTCTCTTAGCAGATTCTATCTCACCAGACAACTCTTTCTCTCTCCTCCCAGATCTCTCTCGCAGCAATTTCCTTCATCTCTCTCTCTCTCTCTCTCTCTCTCTCTCTTTGAGCTCTCTCATCAGACACGACTCTCTCTCTCTTCCCAGATTTCACGACTTTCTTTCTCTATTTCCATAATTTGGCACCTACTATTGCTGCCATCCAAGACTCACGGCATCCCTCTACTTCCTCTTTGGATTGTGACAAACTCTCAGTTTGGATTGTGATAATTTCAAACTTGGACAGCAACCAATGAGCTCTCTTTAGATTGTGATAATCTTAGCGGCATCCACTTGGACAGCAACCAATAAGTCCTCTATTGTTATTCTCGGCAGTTTGGATCAGCCTTAGCCACTTGTATTTGGAATTCTGGTATTTATTAATTGTTGTCCAAGTTTTTCTTTCTATACAAACTGCTACATTACTGTCCAATCAGTCCTCTATTTATTTTGGTTACTATTGTACCATCTTGTTTTGTTTTCTCCATTGAATTTTGTAACTTTAAGTATGGCCGATGAGAAAATTCATATGATTAGCATTCGGCTGAATGAGACCAACTACTCTTATTGGGCCAACGTTAAGGAGAATTTTCTTCTTGGTCGTGGACAATGGGGATATATTGATAAGACTTCTCCAAAACCTATGGATCCCAAAGTTGAAGGTTATGATTTAGGTTTAGCCAAATGAAAAATGGAAAATGCTCAGGTTCTTACTTGGCTTCACAACTCAGTGGAACCAGTATTGGCCAAATTTTTTCAAAGTTTGATACTGCAGCTTTAGTTTGGGAATACCTTAAACTTCTCTATCTGGAATCGAATTACGTTCAAGAATATGAAATTGAGGGTCACATCCAAACTACTAAACATGATGAAAAATCAATTTAAGCATTTTATACTGAAACGACCACCTTTTGGGATCAGTTGGCCCTCATGGATCCTCCTGACTTACTGAGTATGGATAGCTATATTCAAAAGAGGGATCACCAACATCTCACTCAATTTTTGATGGCTCTTCGCGAGGAGTTTCAACCCCTTAGGGGGTCTATTATCCACCGGGTTCCCCTACCTTCTCTTACTGCGACAATTAGAGAGCTCATTGCTAAAGAGACTCGTCTCAAGTTATGCCTACCGAGTTCCTCTATTGAATTTGTGTTTGTTGCTTCTTCTTCACGAGCTTCATTGCTCCCCACTCCACCCGGTGCTCTTATCAAAGTCACTGGAAAGTCAAAACCCCGAGTTGCTTATGATGAATGCAGTTTCTATCATCAAAAGAACCATTAGAAGTATGCTTGTCCTAAGCTTGACCCACAGTGCTTCCCTACCGTTCCATCTAATCTCCCGCAAGCTGCCTTTGCTGCCCCACATGCCAGTACAGTGCCCACTTCTCCAGTCTCCTCTATGATTGACTAGTTTCAGATTTAGTTGGCATCCCAGTCTCAATCTCAGGCTTCAGCTTTGTCTACTCTTCATTCAGTTTTGGGTAATTCTGATCCATCGGGTATCACCTCAACCACTTGGATTTTTGACTCTGGATCATCCCATCATATGTCTCCTCATCTGTTTATTCTTAGTCAATGTGTTTCACCTTCTTCACCTATTACTATTGCAACTGCTAATGGATTTCACATGACAGTTCAATTTGTTGGTTTTGTAATTCCTTCATCTATCTCTTAGTTATCTATTCTTGATGTCTTTTATGTCCCTCAGTTATCTATTAACTTATTGTCTGTTAGTCAATTATCTGATTCTGGCTTTAATGTGCTTTTCTCCTCTTCTCATCGTGTTGTGCAGGATCGGGTATCCAAGAAGCGATTCAGACAGGGCATAGAGTTGGAGATCTTTATATTGTGGAACGTCTTCAATTTCCAGTTTTTCGTCGCTCATCTGCTCTTTCGTCGTTTTCCTTAATGAGCCATCTCCTTTTTATTTATGGCATTCTAGATTAGGTCATGTTTCTAGTGATAGGTTGAAAAGTCTAGTCCTGTCAGGTTAGTTGGGTTCAATGTCTGTTGAGAATGTTCAAAATTGTAGCGGGTGCAAACTCGCCAAAATAAAAGCTTTACCTTTTAATAAAAGTACCTCTATTTCTGACTCTCCCTTTTCTCTTGTTCATACTGATGTTTGGGGTCATTCTCCCATTGCAACTAAGGGTGGTTCTTTATACTATGTCTCGTTTATTGATGATTACAACAAATTCTCTTGGGTTTATTTTATGGCTCATAAATCTGATTTATTTAGTATATTTAAGAATTTTCATACTATGGTTGTCAATCAGTTCTCTACTTCTTTCAAGACCCTTCGGTCTGACTTGGGAGGCGAATACTTCTTAAATGAGTTCACAAACTTTCTTCTAAATCTTGGTATTGCTCATCAATCCTCTTGTGCCAATACACCTGCACAGAATGGTGTTGTTGAACGCAAATATCATCATCTTCTTGATACTGCCCGCTCCCTTCTTCTCTCATCATTTGTTCCTTTTTCTTTCTGGGGAAAGTTGTTCTTACAGCTACCTATCTTATTAATAGCATTCCTTCCCCTTAACTTTCAGTCTTTCTCCTTATGAAAAGCTTATTGGTCAATCTCCTAACTATTCTGTCGGATTTCTAGGAAATAAATTAGGAAATAAAATCTGAAATTACTGTTCCAGATTTTAGTAGTTTCCTTTTCCTGTTTTCTAGCCCAGAGATTTGCTGATTTGATTTGATTTGCTGATTTGCGGCCTTCGTAATTTGGTGGCCTTCCTCTGCTATTTAACTTGTAATCGTCTCTCTTCAAATTAATAAGAATGATTATTTTTTCTTCTCAAAAACCTTCATATTCTTTACTTAAATGTTTGGTTGTGCATGTTTTGTCCTTCCTAAACGATTATTTTTTCTTCTCAAAAATCCTATCTCTAAACGTTTGTATGTTTCTCGTCATGTGGTCTTTCTTGAGCATATTCCCTTCTTTACCACTCCTCGGTTTGTTCCCGTATCTAAAGAAGACTTAATATCCATTGATCCGTTTCCTTCATCTGTTCCTCAGGATGATTTTATTTTTAACTCAGAGCCTTCTACTATTCCCACTGTCACCTCTGGTCCTTCCCATCATGAGTTTCCCTCGTAGTGTATTCTAGATGGACTTCCTCTCCTTCTCCTTATTCTCTTAAAGCTAACTTTGATGCTCTACCAACTGTTTCCTTGGATACTGCTAATCCGCCAATATGTCGTTCTACCTACATTCATCATCCTTCGATAAGACTTGAGTTTTCTAATACCTGTTATTCGTTGTCTTATTGTAGTTTTCTTACCTCTCTTCACTCTTATTTTGAGCCTCAGTCCTATAAGGAAGCCTGTATTGATCCTCATTGGATTAATGCTATGCAAGCTGAACTTGATGCTCTTCATAAGACTGGTACATGGGAACTTGCTCCTTTGCTTGCAGGTAAAAATCTCATTGGCTGTAAGTGGGTCTACAAGGTGAAAACTAATTCTGATGGTTCTGTGGAGCGCTATAAAGCTCGTCTTGTTGCTAAGGGCTGAGTAGTGTTGATTATGAGGAGACCTTTGCCCCTATTGCCAAAATGACTACAGTTCGTACTCTTATCTTAGTGGCTGCAATTCAAAAGTGTGATTGCCTTGCAATCATGCTCTTTTTAATTTGATTTGCAGTCCAATTTAATGTTTTAAGTAGTATATTAATGTGTTTTTTTTTTTTTTTTTGTAGTTTATCTTTATGTTCAATGTTTTCAATTACTACAGGTGTTTTGCGTTAAAAGGATGAAAGCGAGGATTGATAAGGGCTTTGAAGACTTGTGGATAACTCAAAGAACTAGGGGAGTGCAATGGAATAAGAAAAGGAAAAAAAGAAGGTTTGGAAGCAAATTGGGTGAAGAAGCAATCAAAATCCAGGATCAGAGAGCAGCCATTACCGATAATGGCAAAGAGATCATACAAGAAGCATTTCATCACCAACATCAAAATTTCACCATTACCGATAATGGCTTATAGCATTATTGGTAATGCAATGCATTAAGAGGAAATCCACAGAAGAAGCATTACCGATAACATGCTTCCCACTATCGATAATAAAGCGCCAGCGATTCAGCACCCCAGTTCCAAAAGACATGCATTACCGATAACGGCAAGCAGTATTATCGGTAATGGTAGCGTTACTTCAAAATGAAGAAAGTTATTTCAAGAGCCTTACCGATAATAGTTTGATCATTATCGGTAATGGCAGACGGCTTTGAGCAGTTTTGCAGAATTTTGAGAATATTTTGAAGGGCACATTAGTTTTAGTTTGAGAATATTCATTCCAACATCTTAGTTTTAGTTTCTAGTTTTTGTTTTCTTCATTTTCTTTCTTCTTCATCATCTTTCTTATCTTTCTTAAGTAGATTTAGCTAGTTTGAGTTACTTTTCTTGTTGAATCTTCATTCGGTTGTATTTTCTAGCTTGTTCTATCTTTGTACTGAACGAATTTGTATTTCATTTAGTTTATGCAAGTTTATTTTCAAAGTTCAAGTTTCATTACAATTTGATTTGTTTATCTTTGCATCCATGAGTAACTAAGCTTCTAAAGCTGGGATTTATGGGGGATTCTTGTTCCATATCCAAGGTATATAATTTCTCACACTATTTTTATGCTTGAAAGGTTTTAATATTAATGCTAAACACTAAAAATGCTCAGATCCACAAGGATTGGCTAAAATCTAACCCTTTATAGACAGAATTTCTTAGCACAGATGGTTCTTAGTGTTAAAAGCATTCCAAGTGTATGCTTAAAGTTTTAAAAAAGTGTTTATCATAAATATCCTATAATATTAGAGTAGGACGATTTCCATTGTTAAATCTTCTGCACATTCCATTTTTCAATGTAATCTGAGCGTGTAAAATTATTAGATTTTATTTCGAATATTCCATCTGGATCATTTTTCAATGAATTCAAAATGTGCAAAATGTGTGATACATTATAACCAAGGATATGGCCAAGATAAACCCTAAATCTCAACTCTTTCATTTCATTGCTTAATATTCAAAAAGATTTTTGTGCATTGAGCAAAAACCATTCTCAAATCAACAACCATTGAATTTTTCTGTTTTTCTCGTTTTTGAACCCAATCAAAGGATTTCAAGTCTTCACCGAATTTCTATCTTTGTGGACAATGTCCATGGGATTTCCATGTACTATACTTGACAATTTGTCCTACGCTTGGGATTAATAGCACTACAAAACTAACGTCAAGCAGTGGAAGTTACTTCAACTTGATGTCAAAAATGCTTTTCTAAATGGGTCTCTTTCTGAGGAAGTATATATGCCTCCTCCTCTTGGTTTACCCTATTCTCAAGGTCTTGCCTGTCGTCTTCGCTGAGCTCTTTATGGTTTGAAACAGTCACCCTGGGCTTGGTATGAGCCCTTTCAGTCTGCTATTTCTCGAAATGGTTTTACCTCGAGTTCGTATGATTCTGCTTTGTTTATTCGACATACCTTTGTTGGCATTGTCGTTCTTCTCTTATATGTTGATGACATGATCATTACTGGCTCAAATCCTTATGCTATTGATGAAGTGAAGCATCATCTTTTTGAGGAATTTGAAATGAAAGCTTTAGGGCCTCTACGTTATTTTCTGGGTATTAAGGTTGCTTCTTCTCCTATTGGTTATCTTCTCTCTCAGTCAAAGTATGCAAATGAGGTTATTCATCGTGCTCAGCTTACTGATACTAAAGTTGTGGATAATCCTATGGAACTGAATGCCAAATTTTCTGCCTTTGATGGTGTTCCTCTGGATGATCCTACCCTCTATCGTGAGTTGGTTGGGAGTCTTGTTTACCTCACCGTGACTCGATCGGATATTACTTATGTTGTTCATGTTCTTAGTCAGTTTGTTTTTGCACCTCGGTTAACACATTGGAGTGCTCTCTTGCGTGTTCTTCGGTATACCCGTGGTACCATTTTTCATAGCTTTTTTTTTTCTCTCTACCTCTAGTTTGGTTCTTCGTGCTTATGCTGATTCTGATTGGGCTGGGGATGTTAATGATCGCAAGTCTACTACTGGCTTCTGTGTCTTTCTTGGGGATTCTCTTATCTCTTGGAAGAGCAAGAAGCAAACTGTGGTTGCTCGGTCTACTGCTGAAGCTGAATACAGTGCTCTGGCCCAAGCTACAGCTGAGATTGTTTGGCTTCGTTGGCTTCTCTCTGATTTGGGGGTTTCTTCATATGCTCCTACTCCTCTTTACTGTGATAGTCAGAATGCTATTCAGATTGCTCACAACTCTGTGTTTCATGAGCGCACCAAACATATAGAGATTGATTGTCATTTTGTTCGTCAGCACTTTCAGTCTGGTCCTTGCTTATGTCTCTTCTTCTCTAGAAATTGTTGATTTCTTCACCAAACCTCACACAGCTGCTTGTTTTAAGTTTTTGCTTGACAAACTCTCGATGCTTTCTGTGCTCGCATCATGAGTTTAAGGGGGGTGGGGGGTGTGAGTTGTACATATGTAGTTGATTTTATTTGTTATCTTATTTGCTTAGTTTCCTGTATTTAGACTTTCTTTTTATTTGTTTTAGCTAATCTATATATTCTAGGGTTGTAATCATATTGTTTTTATGCTTGGAATAAGAGATTAAAGTTTCTCTTAAGATAATTCCCAGTTCAACATTATAGTGGGTGTAAACTCACAAAAAGAAAGCTTTGCCATTTAATAAAAGTGACTCAGTTTCTGATTTTCCTTTTTCTCTTGTTCATACTGATATGTGGGGTCCTTTCCTGTTGCAACTAAGGGTGGTTCTTTATATTATGTTTCCTTCATTGATGATTATGGTAAATTATGTTGAGTTTACCTTCTATCTCATAAATCTGACTTATTTCACGTCTTTAAGGAATTTCATGCCATGGTTCAAAATCAGTTTTCTACTGCTATCAAAATTCTTCGTTCTGATTTAGGGGTGGATATTACTTAAACGAATTTATTGAGTTTCTGGGTGTGGCTCATCAATCCTCTTGTGTTGATACTCCTGTATAGAATGGGATTGCAGAACGCAAACACCATCATATCCTTGATATTGCTCGCTCTCTTATTCTTTCTTCCTTTATACCATCTGTCTTTTAGGGTGAAGCTGTCCTTACCACTGTTTACCTTATTAATCTCATTCTTACTCCTCTTCGTTCTAGTTTCTCTCCCTATGAGAAGCTTTTTGGTCAATCCCCCAATTACTCGTTACTTCGGGTGTTTGGTTATGCTTGTTTTGTCTTTCTCCATAAACATGATTGTACTAAACTTAGTGCACGCTCTATTATTTGTGTCTTCTTGGGTTACAGTCTCACTTAGAAAGGGTACATGAGTTATGATCCTATATCTAAAGTCTAAATGATTGTATGTTTCTCATGTGGCTTTTCTTGAACACATCCCTTTCTTCCCTATTCCTCCTCATTTTGTTCCTGTCACCAAGGAAGTTTTAATCTCCATTGATCATTTTCCCCCTTCAGTTCGTTCCGAGGAATTTGTTTCTAACTTGGATTCTTCTTCTCTTCCCTCTACTATGTTTGCTCCCTCCCATTCTGAGTTTCCTTCCTTTCCCTAGCTCTACAGCTCTACAACTTGTTCCCTTGGATGGTGATCCACTCTATCCTTGTTATTTTTCCCGTATTCCCCACCTTCCGGTAAGACTTAATTTCTCTAACACATGTTACACTTTGCCTTATCGTAATTTTCTTACTTCTCTTCATTCTTAATTTGAGTCTCGGTCCTATAAGGAAGCCTATTCTGACCCTAATTGGGCTGATGCTACGTAAGCTGAACTTGATGGTCTTCATAAGACTAGCACCTAGGAGTTAGTTCATTTGCCTGCTGGTAAAAATCTCAATGGCTGAAAGTGTGTGTACAAGGTGAAAACTAATTTTGATGGTTCCTTAAAGCGATATAAAGCTCGGTTAGTTGCCAAGGGTTTTACTCGGGAGTACGGTGTGGATTATGAGGAGATCTTTGTTCCTGTTGCCAAAATGACTACAGTTCGTACTCTTATATCAATGGTTGTTGTATGTAACTGGAAACTATTTCAACTTGATGTCAAAAAAGCATTCCTTTATGGTTCTCTCTCTTAAGAGGTTTATATGCATCCTCCGCTTGGGCTTCCTCATTCTCAGGGTTCAGTTTTTCGTTTTCGCAGAGCTTTCTATGGTTTAAAGCAGTTACCCCAAGCTTGCTATGAGTGTTTTCAGTCTACCATGCCTTAGAATGGTTTCAACCCCAGTGCTTATGATTCTGCATTATTTATTCGCTATACACATGTTGGCATGGTTGTCCTTCTCTTATGTGTGGATGACATGATCAGTACTGGTTCTAATCAATCTACTATTAAAGAAGTGAAGCGTCATCTGTTTGCAGAGTTTGAAATGAAAGATTTGGGTCATTTATATTATTTTATGGGTACTGAGGTTGCCTCTTACCTTGCTGGTTATCTTCTCTTTCAGGCTAAATATCTAAATGAGGTCATTCATCGTGCTCAACTCGCTGATACTAAGGTAGTGGATATTCCCATGGAACTGATACAAAATATTCTGCTTCCGATAGTGTTCTTTTGGATGATCCTACCTATTATTGAGAGTTGGTTGGCAGTCTGGTTTATTTCACTGTTACTTGTCCAGATATTGTTTATGTTGTTCATGTGCTTAGTCAGTTTGTCTCTGCTCCTCCGTCGACTCATTGGGTGCTCTTTTGCGGGTTCTTCGTAACATTCCTGGCACCATTTTTCAGAGCTTAGTCTTCTCTTTTTCTTCCGGTCTGGACCTCTATGCCTATGTCTACTCTGATTGGACCGGAGATGTTAATGATCGTAAATCTACTTCTGGCTTTTGTGTTTTTCCCGAGGATTCTCTCATCTCTTGGAAAAGCAAAAAGCAAACTGTGATTGCCCGTTCCACTACTGAGGCTGAATAACATGTTTTTGCCCAAGCTACCCCTACCCCTACCCCTAAGATTGTTTGGCTTCGCTGGCTTCTATCAAATTTGGGGGGTTTCTTTCTCTAGCCCTACATCTCTCTATTGTGACAGTCAAAGTGCCATCCAAATTGCTCACAATTGTGAGTTCCATGAGCGTACCAAATATATCAAGATTGATTGCCACTTTGT
>JAESVK010000324.1:12024-26552 GCA_017140935.1 Hamamelis virginiana | reverse complement strand
TAATATTTCCTTGTAATTTGTCTTTATGTTATTTCATTAAGGGTAGTTTAGTCTTTTAGGTTAGTAGGGTTTTCTTATTTATATCTTCTCTTGTCTCATTTGTTTCCTCTAAGGTTGAATAATAGGATCGTAGTCTTCAAGGTTTTTCTTGTTCTCAAAGAATGCTTTCAGTATGACATAGTTTGGAAGGTTTGGGATTATCTTAAGAGAATCTATCTAGAGTCCAATTTTGCCAAGCAGTATGAAATTGAGATGTCGATCAGCGTAGCCAAATAGTTGGACAAGTCTATACAAGAGTTTTATAATGAAATGACAAATTAATGGGATTAACCAGCTCTCATGGAACCCGTCGATCTACAGCTCATGAAAAGCCATATTCAGCATATAATGAAATGACAAATTCATGGTTCAATTTTTTATGGTTCTCCGGGATCAGTCTGAAGCATTTCCGGGTTCTCTTCACCACGTTCCTCCACTCTATGTTGATTCTGTAGTCCGAGAACTTGTTGCTAAGGAAACACGTCTCAAGATGTGCCACCCTAGTTTATTAATGGAGTTGGTGTTTATTGCCTCACCTACAAAGGCATCATTGTTTTCTACTCCCCCTAGATCTGTTATCCGAGTTACGAGCAAACCCAAGCCCCGTTTTGCATCTGATTAGTATAGTTTCTGTAATCAGAAAAGCCAATGGAAGCATGCTTGCCCTAAACTTGTTGCCCAGCCACAGTCGTCTACGCAGCATTTAGCACCTCAATATCCTCCTCGCTCTACTGCAGTACCACCATCTCGTCCACAAGCAACTTTTGCTACCCCTCCTGATAGCTTAGCATTCATACCAACAGTGCCATTTATGTTTGAGTAGTTTTAAACTTGCCTAGCATCTCAGTCACAGGCTTCCGCTTTATCCACACTTCACTCAGGTTTTCATTCTCGAGATTTTGTGTGTCATCTTCACCGGGCTCTTTACGGTTTAAAGTAGTCTCTTCACACTTGGTATGAGCGCTTTCATTCTGCTATCTCTCAATTTGGCTTCCATCCCGTGTTGATGATTCTGCCTTATTCATTCGACATACTTCACTAGCATTGTTATACATTTGTAATATGTGGATGACATGATCATTATTGGTTCTGATCTTGTTGCTATTAATGAGATTAAGTGGCAATTGTTTGTGGAGTTTGAGATGAAAGATTTGGGTCTTTTACGCTACTTTCTGGGTATTGAGATTGCCTCCTCTCCTACAAATTATCTGCTATTGATGAGGTTATTTTTCTTTCTTGTACACTTGATTTTGTGAGATTGAATAATAGTTTTACAGTCTTTAAGGCTTTCTTCTATGAAACTATCAATTAATACCAAAGGAGACTCCAGAATTCATGATCCACTTTACACAGCTCTATCTATGGTGGGATTAATAGCATCATTAACTTTCTGAACAGAAAAGAAAGGCATAAAAATCAACTGGTTCTTTATATTTGAAGGTTTTCTAAATGAAAGCATAACTTATTTTTCCATCTAATAACATCAGTTAAGAAAATATATGCATAATGGTAACAAAGAGCATGCCTGTAGTGCATTAGCATCTGTCGTGATCATATTTGTTATCTTTCCAGATGGGAAATTCTTGCGACCCTCGTGGGTTAGTCTTAATGATTTGCGAAACACAGCAGCCACCTAAAATTAAAACAGCCAAAATATGAATAGGGGCCGCTTTCTAAACAGCCAACACATTTAGGAACCTTAAAGTAGAAATCTGAGGTTAACAAATAATACTCTCAACAACCAATAAAAATAATGTTGATCAGATAACAATTCAAAAATAGAAAGAAGGGTCAATCCACATCTACAGCTATATAATTGGAAGAGTTCAAAGAAGTGCTAGGAGGAACTATAAATAACATTTCATCCGTGAACAGAATTCAGTCGGTAGAAGTAGGGATGCAACTTAGACGGCTGGACCTGTCCCATAGCAACTAAAGCTTGATAGGAGATAATGAAACAAGCACCATATAGATCTAAACATTGTTGTAGAGTGATGATGTTACCAAAGTTGATCTCAGGCGAAAACCAACACGCATAGCATTCTGAAAATACTGAGCTTCGCATAGCACGCCAAATGACTGGACCAAATTAAATTATTAAGTCAATAAAAAGAATGACAAACTAACCTTAAATTATGAGTTGGTCTTTAAATTTAAATATAATTAATTTGTAAAACAATGCTCTTGGATGCAACATCTTATATCTTTTATTAAAGAACAAGCACAAGAATTACTCATTGTTCAGACACAAAAATATTCAAAATAAAACACTTAAAATATGCTAGAGATGGCATTCATATGCACTCACTTTATTTAGGGACTAAAAAGGCCAAATCATCTCCAGATGTAAGCATGTAACAAAACACTACCAAGAAAAAAGAAACACACTTCATAGTTCATACACATTATTGAAGAAATTTCATTGAATACTAAAAAGACATTATAGAAATTCCATATAAACTGGCCCATTTGCTCAATTTCATTAAGTTCACATATTTAGCCATGGCCACCCTAAGGTTTGGGTTTGCTCTTAATAATTAGATCACAATTTAAGGCTAATTTGGACATGATCTAATAATGATGGAAGTGTGAGATGTATTGTAATTATATTTTATTAGTTAGGGTAGCTTCGTCTTTTAGTTTGAGTAGTTTAGTAGTTTCCTAATATTGGATTATTAGAGTTGAGTACTTTAGTAGTTTAGTAGTTTCCTAATATTGGGTTATTAGACATTTATAAATAGACTTGTATCTCTTTTTTTTTTTTTTTCCCTGAAATAATATAAATTCTCTTTTGCATAGTTTCATGGTATCATAGCTACAGCTCTCTTAGACCTATGAGTAGAAAATTCATACTCCTACAACCAACAGCACTCGTGGGTCTTCTCCAGCTTCTGTCAAACCACCAGCAATTATACCAGCAACTGTGTCAGGCTTTCACTTTATCACGCACAACCATCCAGCAATAGCAGAGTCAAATTTTTCTTCTTCTCCTCCAACTAAGCATCAGCAAACACTCTCTTTTCCTTTGAATCAGCAATTGGCCTACACCATAACAGTATCGCACCAGCAACCAGCATGACTCTCTCTCAAGCACAAGTGCACAACTGGACTTCTCTTGCCTTCCCTCTTGTTGCCACACCAATTAAGGGCCAGTTTGTATTAGCTTTTCTTAAAATCACTTTTGGAGCTCAAAAACTCCACTTGATCTAAGAGATGGAATGATAATCACTTCTAGACAACTTGAGAGGTGATAGGATGGTTAGCAATTTTCATACTAGAAGTGATTGTGGCAAAAGCTACAGTACCTCAACTTTTGCCACAATCACTTCTAGAATGGAAATTTTGATATGTGAAGAGATGGTTTGAACATACCTCTAAAGAGATATGTTAAGAAATAGTTCACCAAAAGTGATTTTAGAAAAAGCTAAAACAAACAGGCCCTAGACCCTGCACAATCAGCCTCTTTTGAGTTTGCTCCTTATTTTCTCTCTCTCTTATCTCTCTCTATTCGGTACAAAGAAAGATCTCAACACAAGTTTCTCCTAATCCTTCTTCTATCGACATCCTTTTGGATCTCTAGACTATAAAAGAACACTCTATCCCACATTGCCCGAATAAAGGGTTTGCTATAGCTTCATATACCTGTTTGAGCCTTCCACCTAATAGCTTTGGCTTTTAGGTTGGAAACTTAACATGGACAACAACTCTTCCCCAGTCGCACCACCTTAATGAAATCACTCAACCCTCGAACACCTTTGGATAGAAATTGACTTCCTAGTCACACCATCCTAAAGCTCCTAACCACTAATTGTACTTCTTGTTGGCACCCAAACAACATCCCCAATACCTTTCTAAATAGCACATTGTCACAATCCAGCAAAAGTTGAACCCTTCTTGGCAACAGCAACCAAGTAGCATCACACTTGGCCTTATTTCTCTCCTATTGGCAGCAACCTTCTTTCTTTACTTCCTTTTCCTCAGTCACACCACCTAGTTATACCTCCTTAGCATTATTAACAGCACAATGCAGCAACTTCTCTTCTTCTCTATTGTCAACCTGCAATGTAGTCAAATCCCAGCCAGCCTCTCTAATCGTATAGCCCTGAAGCTATCTCTCAGCTTCTTGGACAGTCTCAAACAGCAGTCATTGTTCCAAATATAAAGCCCCAGGCCCCAGCAGACCTTTTTCTACTCAGTTCTTGGCGCATAGCAACTTCTCTTCTTGGCATATAACAGCTTATCGACACACCCCAGACCAGCAAACCATCTTCACAACTTATGTTGGCAGTCACCACTCCAATCACACCACTACAGCAGTTGCAACTGTCTCCAACACCTCCTTATCCCTTGTTATACCGCAGACCTGATCAAAAACTCACTCTGCAGTACCTCTTGAACACCTTTAGTCATCCTTCTGTCTTGTCGGCACACTTCAATCACTATTCAGACCTTGTCTTTTTAAATCGGCATCATCCCAAACCTGAAATATACATCGTAGCAACTTTTATACACCTCTAATTTTGCTTCTTTCTAGTTGGCACCACCAGCCGACTAGCACTTGAATTCTCTCATTCGCAGGGTCGCAGCTTATCAGCAATTGCATCATCTAGTTGCACTCTATCAAATTAGACACAACACTGTTGTCTCAAAGCCAACACTCTTAGCACCATTCTCTTTTGCAAAGCTCCCCCATCAATCAAAGCAATCTTTTCTCATTGTCGCAGCAGACCCATCCAAACTTGCACCACTTGAATCCAGCAAAATGCACTCCTAGCAAGCCTATCACACCCTACGAGCAAGATCATACCTTTAATCGATCACCCCAGCAGATTCTTGTCATCAATCAAACCTTATTAGGACCACAGCACATCAGTACTATCGGCACTCTCTTTCTTTGTCTTCACTCATCTTCTATCTCTTTGAATTGTAATGAATGGACATAAGCATGCAGCAACCATTGCACCATCCATTATGATAAATCTAGCCCTTCTTTGATTACAATCGTAGAGCAGTTGCAAACACTTCTCTCTTTATCACAGCCTAATGCATTATTAGTATCTTTTTTGCAGCTTGCGGATTTCTTCACAAAGATTCTTACCTCTGCTCATTTTCATTTTTTTGTTTGACAAACTCATGATGCTCTCCAAGCTCGTATCATGAGTTTAAGAGGGGAGGGGGGTGTTGAGAAGAATTGTAATTATATTTTATTAGTAAGGTTCGCTTCATCTTTTAGTAAGAATAGTTTAGTAGTTTCCTAAAATTGGATTTTTTTTTATAGTTTTGGATGATTCTATTGCCACCCACATAGATTACTAGTGGCACCCACTTGCTACCTGCACCCACCACTAAAATTTTAAAAATAGTTTTTTACTAGTTACACCCTCCATAATACCCAAAACAACCCCAACTCAATTAATCTTACAAATTTAGAATACTTACTACTTCTTGCACTCACATATATACCAAAAAAAACCTAAACATATACAAATATGTTCAACTAGATCCCGTAGAACATATGATGATATTCTACTAGTACCTAATGAACATCCTGTAATGTTCAATAACACCTACTGAACATGTTTATATGTTCAGTTAGGACAACTGAACATAGTGAGATATTCAACTAGTCTTATCTAAACATTGACTGGTGTTCGGTATTACAAGTCTAAAGAAATCACAAGTCGAAGATAAATTTTTTTTTAAAAGTACATTATATTTGAAAAAAAGCACCTTTTTGTTGATTCATTATCCATTTATCAACAAATATCTTCGTTGGTTAGAGATTTTAGGAAGCGATTATAGTGAAGCGAAGTCCCACATCGCCTAGGTATGAAAGTAATGTACTATATATATATGAAGGACACCCACACCTCCTAAGCTAGCTTTTGGGTTTGAGTTCTACCCAAGACCGTGTAACATGGTATCAGAGCTGGCATACTGAGGGATGGGTAGGGTGCTGTCCCTGGCCTGCACGCGATAGGTGCTGCCAAGTAAGCATTCTGCGCATGAGGGAGGGGTGTGAAGTGAAGTCCCACATCGCTTAGGTATGAAAGTAATGTGCTGTATATAAGCGTAAGGGCTCCCACACCTCTTGAGCTAGCTTTTGGGGTTGAGTTCTACCCAAGACCGTGGGACCTCGCTTCACACCCTCCCTCACGTGTAGCGTGCTCACTCAGCAGCACCTGCCGGGCGCAAGCTAGGGACACGCACCCTACCCATCCCTCGGTATGTCGACTCTGATACTATGTTACACGATCTTGGATAGAACTCAACCCCAAAAGCTAGCTCAAGAGGTGAGGGAGCCCTCACGCTTATATACATCACATTACTTTCATACCTAGGTGATGTGGGACTTTGCTTCACACCTTCCCTTATGCGCAACGTGCTCACTCAGCAGCACCTGCCGCATGCATGCAAGGGACACACACCCTACCCATCCCTTGGTATGCTAGCTCTGATACCATGTTATACGATCTTGGGTAGAACTCAACCCCAAAAGCTAGCTCGAGAGGTGAGGGGTGCCCTCACGCTTGTATACAGCACATTACTTTCATACCTAGGCAATGTGGGACTTCACTTCACAATTATGAGAGTATAATGGTTTGTGAGATACGAACGTGAGAAGTCTTCAAACTTGTTGTGCTGAATATTCTAATATGGTCGGCTGACTACTGTTGAACACATAATGATATTCTACTAGTATCTAATAAACATTCTGTAATGTTCGATAACCCTTGCTTAACATGTCTATAAGTTCAGTTGGGAGGACTCAACATGGTGAAAGATCCAATTATTCCTGTCTAAACATTGATTAATGTTCAGAAATACAAGTCCAAACAAAAACACAAACTGAATATAAAAAAACTTTAAAAAATGTAAATCAAACTTGAAAAAATGCACTTTTTCATTGTTAGAATCCTCCCATGTGACCAGTTCATTGTGGAGTTTTTAGTAAGTAATTATGAGTCTAAAGGTTTGTAAAAGTAGGGTTTATGAAAAAGATATGAATGTAGGAAGGAGACGGTGAGTGCAGGAAATAAGATGATTTTCTTTATTTTATTTATTTATTTAATGTTGCCCATAATAGTAATTTTACAGGTGGGTGCAATAGTAATAAAAAAATTTCATTAATTGGTGGGTGCCACTAGCAATATATGTGGGTGGAAATAGAATCACCCTTTAGTTTAATGGTTTAATAGTTTCCTAATTTAATAGTTTAGAAGTTTCCTAACATTGGGCTATTAGACACTTATAAGTAGGTTTGTATCACTTTTTTTCTCTTCTGAGTTAATATGAATTCTCTTTTGCAAAGTTTTAGTAAGAAAATGCGCTATTGTTTTGTGTTTTTTTTTTTACCCTTTTTTTCCTAACTGAGCGGAAGAAAATTCCACTTAACCGTTGGTAATTTCATTTTCTTTGCTTAAGTACTCTAAACAAGAGGAAAAGAGTAAATATAAAGTTTTGAACTTTTTTCTCTAAAATTCTTAATTTATATTTATTCTTTTGATCATCGATTATACATTTATACGACAAATGAAGTAATAAATAGAACTTTAGGAGCAAAATCTTTAAGGAACTTCTCAAAACCTTCATACTGTAGAAATAAGAGGAAAATATGTGCGCATAAATTAAACTGACCTAACATAATTTAAATTAGATCATTAATGTAACAAATAAAAAGAAAAGATACGATGAAAACCATTGAACTTATTCTAACAAAAAAGAATCCCTCGCAATTGAGATAATATATTATACTAATATTATTCTACATACTCCTAAACTTTCTGCCATAAACAAGTAAATATATTAATATTAACACACACACACACACACACACATATATATAGAGAGAGAGCATATCAAGGTAAAAATATCAAGTTGCATCCATCTCCCAAATGCAAGCCAAAAAGAAGATGTCTTTGTACACATTCAAGAACTCAAAGAACAATACGTATAAAACTATGACATGCGAAAAAATACTAAAAATGGAGGAAATAAAAATTTGTAAAAAAAAAAATAATAATAAAAGAGCTAGAAAATAAAAGCAACATATTTAACATATTTTTTTATAGGAAAAATACAAATGCCTGGAATAAAAGCACAAGATAGGAGTTCTAGTCATACCACTCCAACAAAAATAGAGAAAGCATAGATGTAACCAACCCAAACTGGATCACCTCGTTGCAATGACTGCAGGTCATAACAAGAGAATTACAAAAGTCAATTGTCCAAATAGAAACCAAAAACCTTATATAAAAAAAAGTTTCATTGCATGCTTAAAATTAAATAGATTTAAGCGAACAAAAAAAAAAAAAATTTAAATCCAATCCGAGCTAACTAATTATCACTATTGAAAAATTTAGGCTACATATATAGAAATCTTTCTCATCATATCACAAGATCCTCTAAATGATGTCAATCGAGAGAGAAATCCACCAAGATTTGAAGAGAAATTGTATTGCAATTGAAGAACTAAGCTGGAATTAGAGAGAATAGCAAGAACATAGATCTCGATGCTCTATTTCAAACCTGTAACTGATTCTAAAATGACATAAAAAAGATTCTCTAACAACTAGGCAAGTATTTATAGGCTTCAAAAGATTCTAACTAACTAATATGAGAGATACTAGCACTATATAGCTGTTACAAGAGTTAAATGATAAGCAACATTACATAAGCAGCTACTGCTAACTTCAATACTTATTTGACTACATCACGCTCCCTATAAGAAACATTCCCTCAAGTTTCAGCTTGAAAATAAGGCATCAAATGTTTCATATTAAACACAACGAAGATATTCAAGTGGGTGGTAGTTATATTTGGTATGCAATGTCAATAACCTTGCTCAAAACCTTGCGTTGAAATCCCCCATTGGTCAAATATAGGCTTGTCGTATCTTTTTATACCTGTTCAGGCCCTCCACCTACATGCTTAGGCTTTTAGGTTGGAAACTTAACATCGTATCATAGCTAGGTCTTAGGTGGCCTTATGGGTCAAGTCTTTAACCCGGGCTCTCATTCACTTTTCCAACTACAGGCATAGTCTAAAATATCGAAAATATAGTCGATATATTGGTATATCAGTGACACTCAATACAAAATAAGCCTGACATATCTTTTTGTCAATATATCAGGATTCAAGAAATTTCTTTCATAAAACTACAAAACATCGCGAGATAGCGATATATCGTGGATGTATTAGCAGTTCATACGTCTGACTATTTTTTTCTTTGTGATGCATTTTCTGCATGAAAAGACCACTTTGACTCCTGTGGATAGTTTTAAGCCGCTTAGGAACTTTATGTGGTATATATTATTGTGTAAATTATATATATTATACATTTCAAATGTTATATGACATTCCAATGTTGAATTTGTATAAATTTGTAATTTATTTTTCCCAGCGTGGCACACTTGATTGTACCCTATACAACACAAACTTGCCTTATATACAATTAATTTGCAATGTTTTGATTCTAAATTATGTATTATAATCATGGTTCAAAGTCAAGGTCACAGGCGTTGTCGCGTCTCGGTCGCAGACATCATGTTGTGTATCGGGCAAGACGCAATTTTAGGCATGAAATAGTGTTTAAATTTAAAAAAAAAAAAAAAAATCAAAGAAAAACTAGAAAAATTCAGGCAATCACACTAGAGCCATCAAATAAGCAAAATAAATGACTTAGAGTGCATAATATGATAAATAAATAAAAATAAAAATAATAAAGGTACTAGTGCTCTATCACGATGTCCAATTTTATATCATAAGGTTCCTAAGATTTCTAAATTCCTAAGCCTATTTGTTATGTTAAAAAAACTTTTGGACCTAATGGTATAAAATGCTCATGTTAAGGATTTATGGACCAAGTGTTATCCAATTTTATACCATAAGGACCCTAAGATTTTCAATTTTTTTTGCCTATTTATTACTATTTTTTTGGATCTAGTGGTATAAGATACTTATGTTAGGGTCCGTAATATAAGAGGTATAATTATTAATAAAAAAATATATAATTGTTTTAGTATAAAAAGAAACATTTACTGGGCAGTTTTTATAAATAGAATAAGTGGTCAGGTTTATTAATAATAATGATAAAAAAGAAAGGGGTATATTTGTAAATTACATATGTTTTAAGTTTATAAACACCCATCCAGATTCTTCTATTCTGCGGGTATCATGAGAGAGAGAAAGAGAAAGAAAGAAGAAGAAAGTTGTTATAGCAGCACAGTGAAGCGAAGTCCCACATCGCCTAAGTATGAAAGTAATGTGTTGTATATTAGCATGAGGGCACCTTCAGCTCTTGAGCTAGCTTTTGGGATTGAGTTCTACCCAAGACCGTGTAACAAGCACACCCTACCTCTCCACGCAAAAAGAAAAAGGGAAGAACCGATGCTCTTCTCTGGCAACTACTGCTAATCTGTTGCTTCTTCCTTTCTTTGCTTTGGGTTCCTCTGGTTTGTTGTGGAAGCTACTTCTTCTTCTTCTTCTTCTTTTTTCCCTGGTTGCTGCTGCATCTTCTTCTTTGGTTTTTATTTTTTTTCAATTTGATTTCTGGATGTGGGTTATCTGTCTCAGCTTCTCGTCTCGTCTCGTCTCGTCCCGGCCGAGATGAACAATTCATTGCTAATTGGCCATGATCCTTGACTTGGGTCTAGATATCATTCATTACCCCAACGAAACCTAGACGAGTCAACCCCAGGTATCGTCCAAGACTTTGAACCATTATTATAGTCAAATTCAAAGTTTTGTAGAGTTTTACTAAAAATATCCATGTTTAACTAATAATATCCGTTATATCTTTATATTGATATCGATATTTCCGATACGATCCATATATCCATGAATATATACGTGTTTTGGGCCATCAATTTATCCGTTGATAGTAATATTTAAGTCCTTAACTGCAAGCCGTCGCTGGCTCGAGGTTTCGTTCACCCGCGTACAGCCTAGGAGAGTGTTAGAGACTTTTCCTACATTGGTTTCTCACAACCCCCAAGCCTGGTTCACATAGTCTAGAGACCCTCCACTTTGTAACCTAAGTTATTGAGTTGATAATTGGATTATAGTTTCTTACATGGTATCAGAGCAAGTCGTTAATGCTTTAATATGGTATTAAGCCATGTTCTCCACGTGACTAGGCTCTGTACTTAAAAGGGAAAGTTGAGGAATCCACTCTATCCCACATCACCCAAACAAAGCGCTTATCATAGCTTCATATACTCAGTTGAGCCTCTCCATTCTTGGACTTAAGCTTTTAGGTTGGATGCTTCAATATGGTATCGGAGCAAGATGTTCTTGGATCCTTTTCACACCATTTGTCATTCTTAGGTCCCCAGTCTGTTATTAGGTCTATTCCGGCCCATTTGTTTTGTTTTGGCCTGCACGTGGGGGAGAGTGTTGAAATCTCACATCACTCATATGTAGGGCCTAACATGTCTTCATATACCTATTCAGGCCCTCCACCAACAAACTTAGGCTTCTAGGTTGGAAATTTAACATCATGCAACCAATTTTCTAGCACTTAACTTAAAGTGAAAACGAGTAAGATATCTCTCTGCTCAAAATACCCACACAATATCACCTTCTTTGAAAAGAAGCTCTAAGCGATGAAGGCAGTTGCAATTTTATATTTAGCATTAGATTGTTCAATTTTAGCCTTCACTTGAGCATGAACAGCTTGCATAAGTTATGCCATTTTCATAGCCTTAACATTCTCTTTCTTAAAAAGTGGTAATGGTGCCAAATCAAGAATATTAAGAGACCTACTTCCATAAACCACCTAAAATGGAGAAGAATTGATAGTTCGATTGAGAGAAAAGTTAGTAAGAAAATTCAGCCAAAGGAAAAATGCTTTCACAACTTTTAGAATTCTCACCCAGCAAGCATCTCAAAAGATTCCAAAGGCTACAATTAGTTACCTCAGTTTGGCCATCGGTTTGGGATGAAATGAGATACTAAAGCCCAATTCAATTCCAATCCTTTGCCACAAAATGCATAAAAAATGAGAAAGAAACTTGGCATCTTTATCGGAATTATAAGAAAAAGGTACCCCAAAAAGCTTATAGACTTCCTTGAAAAATAAATTGGCCACAAATTGGTATCATCTAATGCCTTTCTTCATAAAAAATAAAAATAAAAAATAATAATAAAAAAGCCAGCTTCGAAGAACGATTAACTACCACCATAATAGAGTCATGCTTCCTTTGAGTAAGTGGAAGACCAAGCAAAAAGCCCACGGTTATGAATTCTCAAGATCTATTAGGCATTGAAAGAGGCGAGTACAGACCTGCATTAGCGCCTGTACCCTTCCCTTTTTGAAAAATAAGATATCTTTAAACCTATCTCTCAACATGGTCATCCCGGCCAGAAGTAGTTATGTTGGAGTAATTCTAGGGTGTTTTACATACCAAAATGACCTAAATTATGTTGTTCGGTAAGTATCAACTCCCTTAAAGAGAATTTGGGCACACATAATTTCAATCCCTTGTAGAGAAACCCACCTTTTTCAAGCAAAAATTAGAGTTAGCCCATGCTGTCCCCTTTGTAAAGATCGGTAATGGTGTCAAAATAAAGATCATCTCAATATTGCCCATGAACTCCTCAAAACCAGCCACCTTAGTTTTCATTTGGACTAAAAGACTAGCCCTTCTACTCAACCCATTGGCTACATTGTTAAGAATTCCGGATTTACACTTCAAAGAAAAGGTAAATCGTTGAAGATAACTCACCCACTTTGCAAGCCTCTTGTTCAAATGTTGCTGACTATTAACATGTTTAAGAGCTTCATGATCAGTGTGATAAACAAATTCCTTACATGCCAAATAATAACTCCAATGCTTAATAGCTTACTTACATAAGGGTATTAAACTCCGAGTCATAAGTAGTGTAATTAAGTTTTGCTTCATTTAACCTCTCACTAAAGAAGGCAATTGATTGTTCTTCTTGGATAAGAACTCCACCAATCCCAACACCCGAGGCATCACAATCAAGCTCAAACATCATTTCAAATTTGAGCAAAACAAAATTAAGAGCTTCAGTTAAGATTGGTAAATGGTGCCAAAATAAGGATCAATTGGTTTTAAAACCACTGCTGTAAGGAGGATCAATTGGTTGGAACCTCTTTATAGCTTATTGAGTCCAAATAAAGGACTTTTGCTTGAGGCAATTGATGGGAGGAGTTAAAATAGTGCTGAAATTTTTAATAAACCTTCTAATGAAAGTAGCAAGACCATAGAAACTTTGTATTTCTTACAAACCAGAAGGTGTAGGCCAATCAAATATTTCTTTGACCTTGTTTTCATCCATTAGCACTCCTTTTGAAGAACACAAACCAAGAACACTATGTGATCCATCCAAAAGCTACACACACTTCTTTAAGTTGCCATGGAATTTTTTCCTCCACAAAATATCAAAAACTTGCAGCAAAAGCACCAAATGATCCTCCAAACAGTTGCAATAAACCAAGATATCATCAAAATACACTACTACACATACCTCTAAAAGAGGTTGCAACATTTTGGGTCATAACCCACATAAATGTGCTAGGAGCCTAAGAGCATTGGTAAAACCAAAAGGCATAACAAGCTGTTCAAACAACCCATGATGAGTCTCAAATGCCGTTTTCTATTCATCTCACAACCGAATTCTTAGTTGATGATACCCACTCCTCAAGTTAATCTTGGAGAACACCCTAGCACTAGTCAAGCAATCCAACAAGTCATCAGATCTTAGAATTGGAAAACAATACTTGATAGTGATCTTGTTGATTGCTTACTATACACACACATTCTCCATAATCCATCCTTTTTAGGAGTCAAAAAGAGCGAGCATAAGACAAGGACTAATACTAGCCCCGAATATAGCCTCTAGTAGAACCTCTTGAACCTGCCTCTACAATTCATCCCTCTTTTGGAGTCATTCTACACGCTTCCTTTTTAGGAAGTGTAACACCAAGTACCAAATCAATACAATGTTGAATATCCCTCGTGGGAGGCAAATCTTGAGGGAAAGCATCCAAATATTGCTGCAAAAAGTCACTAACAGCAGTGCAATTCCCATTTCCAGCCACTGTTTATTTTGGAATTAAGACAAACATATAGTCATTTTCTTGGCTTTCTTCAATGAAACTCTTGGAGGCAAGTAAAGAAGCTGTAGGAGGCTTATAACTCACCTTTTCCTTCATGGGTAGCAAGGTAAATTGCTGATTATCCTTCATGGGCAGCAAGGTAACAACAAAATCATTACAGCATATTTGCATATAATGGTTGTCTCAACCAAGGAATTAAATTTCAGTATCAACGGATATATCGAGGGTCCCAAAACATGGATGTATCGACGGATATATCGATCATATCGGAAATATCGATATCAATTCAAAGATATGACGGATATTATAGCCATAAAAATCGTAATCAAATAAAGAACATGTATCTTATATATTGCTGTTTAGCACATAATTCGCCCGTTTCTACTTGTCTTTTTGTACATTT
>JAESVK010000324.1:0-12014 GCA_017140935.1 Hamamelis virginiana | reverse complement strand
TTGGGAATCTCATGCGCACAACACTTCAATTTACGTCCAAGCAATTGCCAATATGGCCGATATATCTCTCGATATGGCCTATATATCAGCGATATTTTGCTTTTTTAATCATGAAAGTTCCCGATATATCCAATATATCTAATATATCGCTGATATATGCGATATATCGCAATATATCCATCAATATAATGTGAAAAAGATATGCCAGTGATATTTCATATCGGGACTTACCGATACAGAGATATATCGCCGATATTTGCGATATTTAATACTATGGTCTCAACGTATCTAGCTGATAATATATTTTTACATTTTCCTTAACAACACCGCCCCCTCCCCACCCCCACGCGCACCCGCGGGTGCCCACCCAAAGAAGTGAAAAAGGGAAAAGGAAAAATCAAGACCTTATAATTGATTCATGTTATGAGGTTATTGGTAGTCTATATACTACAATTTTTTTTATTTATTTTTTTTTACAACAACTACTTGTATTTAAAACCTAGATTGAAGCATAGCATGACCTATTAAATGTAAAGTAGGAACTCACATTACAACAATTGTTTGATTTTCTAAAATCTTGTTCTCATTTATAAATTTCTAACTATACAAATTCATAATCAAGAAGGGGTAAAATCGTCAATTTATAATAAAATTTTGAACTAGGGGGATCTTTAGACGACATTTACAAATTCATTGGATAAGAAATTAAGAATGCGAAATCACAAAACAAGAAGTGATTATTATCAAATAGCCTAAAAGGAAAGGGCCTTCTTAAAAAAAATAATTCAAACTATAAGATGCGTATGAGCTCTTGAAGATCTAATGAACATAAAATAATCTTGAATACTTCAGAGTTGGACATTCTTAGATTTTAATTCAAGAAAGAGAATGCTACTTAGCAATATGTAGCGAGTAAATTAAACTATTTTAAGTTACTAATGGAATAAAAATTGGTTAAATCAATATATATAAAAAAAAAGATCCCTACAATCTTAGACACAAAATAAAGCGAAATTGGATGCATCAATTATCCAATGAGGCCTTGGCAAGGAAGCAACTAACCTGTAAGAGATGGTTCAATAAAACTGGCCCCACAAATTGAGAAAGATCATTGCCAATCTACAAGATGGTCAAAGATGAATCAATAAGCTCTCTAAGAATTGTCAAACATGGAGGTTAACATTATTTTCGCTAAGCAGAACTTTAATATCATATTGTTCACAGGGACTCTTTCCCGTAACATTTCAAAGTAAACAATCAAATGTTCTAACAAAGTATAAAAGTGAAATATCCATGCAGAATAAAGCGTTCACTCCTACAAGCCTTCATATGACTTGCTAGAAAGAAAGTTTCTTACTTCTGTGAAAATACATAGTAAAACAAATATTTAGTGACAAAGATTCATCGCAAGATTGAATTAAACTTTGAAAGACAACTTTACTGAAGGAAAATAACCCAACATCAAGCCATATCAATTACAGAATTCAATCAATGTTTTGTATTGCGTGTGAGAGTGTGTGACACCTTAAGCTACATCCTTGAGGCCTTGAATTATCTCTATTCACACCCTTCAAACTTCAAAGTATAAGGATCACATGAGGAGCAAGCACAATGACTTCAGTTCTGAAACTTAATTTCCTACACTAACGATAATAGTTCTTTTTTCCTTTTTTTAATAAAACAGCAAACTTATATTTATTTTCTTTCATTTTCTTTAGTAAAGGGCTTTTGTTTCTTACTATTCATAGAGTTTCTGGTTGTGTCGTTTATGCCCATGGTACTCATTCATAATATATTAACAAGACTCTTAAGGCTTTAAAATGTGTTTTCCTTTGTTATTTAACAACTCAAAAAGGGTATAAGCATTATCACCCAACTACTCGTAAGTCTTTGACCTCCATAGATGTCACCTTCTTTGAGGTTGTTTCTCTCTTTATAGGCAAAAAGAAACCTATTTAGCAGGAAAGTGAGAGTGAAGAGATGACTTTGTCGGTACTCATACCCATTCCTTTGCATTAGACATTTGTACTCCTACCTACATTCTTCGTCAGAGGAAGATATTAAAAGTAGTCTCTCTTCAACGGACTACCTCTCACTAAAAAAATCCCATAGATCTCACTATCCTCTCTCTCACGGTTTACTGGCAGCAATCCCTTTCCTCTCTCCAGCGGACTACCTCTAACTAAAAAAATTCTAGATCTCACTCTCCCCTTTTTCCCTCCGGCATCTCAAATCTCAAATATGTTGGCATGCCCTAAAAGAAGGGAGGTTAAGTTTGCGGTGTGAGATGGTGAGAGAGGAGGATAAGAGTGACGACCGGCGTTGGGAGGAGTGACGACCAGCATTGGAAGATGGAGTGACGACCGGCAATCGGACCACGTTTCGGCGACGTGAGGTGGGATTCCAACCATATCTTCTTCTTCATTCAACTTTTCTCCCTCCTTTAGTTCCAAAAAATTTCTCTTTTCCCTTTGGGTTTTGATTGATGCAAGGGAAGGTGTGAGAAAATGGTTGCCGGCATGGGTTGACTTTGCCCTTAGGGTTTGCAAAGTCTAGGGTTTTTTTGAGCAGCTGGTGTAGGTGAAATGAGGATGGAGGAAAAGAGACTAGACAAGGTAGTGTTCTGAATTGGATTGCGGGTTGTCATGCGGGTCTTGGGTTATATGTGACCCAAGTCACTTAAGTGGCTTAAGACTCAATCTGGGTTGCGCAATGAATCAAAGGGCTGAAAATCAGTTTGCTGATTTTACTTAATGTCAGCATTTGCTGACCTGATCATTTCTGTATATATATATTATCTGATTTATCGGAAATTAAAACTATAAGATATATTGAATAAATAAAAAAAATTGTAATACATTAACCATACAAGGTATAAACATAAAAGTGACATGATTTTGTGTCAAGAGAGAGCATAATAACAGTCAAATACGAAGAAATACATGCAAGTGGATCTTATTCTTTAAATACAAGGAATTAAAGACGTTATTAAAATCCATAGGAAAAATTAGGGAAATTAGCTCATTACCTTAAAGAAGCCTCCCCGCCAAAACCTGCAGAAAACATTCAGAAGACAAGGATTAAAATTGTGAAGTTTTATTTTGTTGTATTGGCAATTTCATGACACTAAGGTTGTATATTGCAGTTTTGGCTATATTTTCCTTAGTTGACCAACTCTAGTAGCTCAATAATTTCAGTTGAAGGCTGTTTGAATCCATGTGGATCAACAGATTGAAGCTCAAAGCGATTGAAGGTCATTCACCTTCATTTCAACATAAAAAGAAGCTTCTTAGCATGTTTGGGTCAGTGGATGGTCCCTCTACCCACGGATCCGTTACACGGTCTTGGGTAGAAATCAACCCCAAAAGCTAGCTCAAGAGGTGAGGGAGCCCTCACACTTATATACAGCACATTACTTTCATACCTAGGTGATGTGGAACTTCGTTTCATACCCTTTCTCATGCGCAACGTGCTCACTCGGCAGCACCTGCCGTGTGCAGGCTAGGGACATGTGCCCTACACATCCCTTGGGAGACCAACTCTGATACCATGTTACACGGTCTTGGGTAACACTCAACCCTCAAAAGCTAGCTCAAGAGGTAAGGGAGCCCTCACGCTTATATACAGCACACTACTTTCATACCTAGGCGATATGGGACTTTGCTTTACAGGATCAACCACCAGGGGCCTTAAGGGCTAGTTAGAATGAGACCATTTTGAAAATTTTCATTTGTCAGATGATGTTCTACATGAGGGGCTTTCTTACTGATTCTTTCAAGGCTGATTAGGGGTGTTTTAATAGAGGTTTTTTGGCTAGAAACAAGAGGAGAATATCATGCCTAGTATCAAGCTTCAACGGTTAGTTTTGTCCCTAACTCTCTCTCACAGAAAGCAAGGATCATGGAACCTTCCATATGTGATTTGTGAAGACTCAGACACTCATCTTGAGTTCAACTCTACATATCCAGATCTAGTGAAGAACAACACAAAGTAGAATAGAGAACCACCAAAAAAAAAAAAAAAAAAGAAGAAGAAAAAGAAGGGAACAAAGAGGAATCAAAGAGAAAAGAAGAAAATAGTCTTTAGGGAACTCATAGGCAAATCCATAAATCCCAGCCAAAAAATAGAACCCTAGTTCAACTATCGATATGCTTTGTTAAGTTTCCAACCAAAAAGCCTAAACTTGTAGGTGGTGGGCCTAATTAGGTATATGAAGACATATGCCTAATTAGGTATATGAAGACATATGAAGCCCTATGTTTGGGCACGCAAGATTTCAACACTCCCACTCACATGCAAGCTATAACAAGACAAATGGACTAGAATGGACCCAAGACCGCGCCTAGACACGTGGAGGTACTGAACCAAGAACAACAAACAGGCTGAAATGGACCCAAAAATGAAATGCTCAAATACCATATTAAGTTTCCAACCTATAAGCCTATAAGCTTGTGGGCGGAGGAGGGTCCAAATAGATATATGAAGACATGTCAAGCCCTATATTTGGGTGATGTGGGATTTCAATATACTTCCATTGGTTAATCCATTTGAAGAAAAAGGAAGCTCATGCATCAATTGGAAAATGTATATTAATAAGCAAGGCATTGCAAAGCGTAGATTAAGTGCACTGATTTGCAAAGACACTGAATTCCATAGTCAAATTTCTTTCAAGAGGCAATTTGTAAGTTGTATCATTAAGTTGATATTTGCATTGGTTTGTATAGATTCTTGCAAGAATTCTCTGAAGTGGGATAGGTCTCCCTATTGCTGAAAGGTTTGGTATGCTATGTGTTTGATTGATCTTCAAAAGAATTGGTTGTGCAGTAGTTGGGGCCATATTATCTGTTTGATACAGTGCTAGGTTATTTGATTGGTTGAATGCTCTCTATTGAATGAGCAGTTAGTTGCTTATACAGCTTGCTTTAAATAACTTGCATCAATAATCTTGCTGCTTCATTGAAAGTTGTTTAAACTAACTTATTTGGTTAAAATCATATTAAGTGAAAAGGAAGGTTTAAAATCAAAGTTAGTCCTATTAACCCTCCTCTAGGATGTGATTAAGTACCCTAGGGACTGTGAGCTGTATATTCGGTCGTAATTGTATATTCTATCTTAGTTTATTTAGTTTCTATGTTTAGTTAGTTTCTATTTTGTACAGTTGACTTTCTATATTTTCTAGTTTAGGTTTTCTATATAATCTCTCATTGTAATTACTTTTATTTTATTGAATAAGATTGCACAGCCGTGAGGCTTTTCCTTCTTTAGATTAACATGAGTCAACTCTACAAAATAGAAACTAACTAAACATAGAAACTAAATAAACTAAGATAGAATATACAACTAAGAAAGAATATACAGCTCACAACTCACAAAAATGAGAGACACAACAAGGACATGAACATCTGTCTGGAAAATTTAGTGCCTGATTGAAATAGAAAGAAACAAAGAAAAACATTATGAAAAATGTAGGTAAACTGATACCTTCTGCCAAGGCTACAATTTAGTGCTCTTAAAAGCCATGGCTTGGACCTTTGTGATTCTTCAGCCCAACATCTCTGAAATCTGAAAAAGTCAAACAGCAATATAAATGATTATAAATGTCATACAACAGCAATATAAATGAATTTTTTCAGAAAATGTGAAGGAAGCAACACAATGCGAACTTTCTATTCAGTGTCTCAGTCCGATCCCATGTATCTAACTGCCAAACATCCTTTTCGGTGATAGGTGTTTTATAGCCTTGTTGCATTAGAGGAGTAATCCATCCAAAATATATCCCTACCACAAGGAAAATGTACGACATTAGTAGGCAGATCAAAAGAACATAGATGTATTCAAGGACTTAAATATTGGTATCGACAGATATATCGATGGTCCCAAAACATGGATATATCAACTGATTTTTTGATCATATCAAAAATATCAATATCGATTTAAAGATATGATGGATATTATTAGTTAAACATGGAAATTTTCAGTGAAATTCTACAAAACAATGAATTAGACTGTAACACACAATTTAGAATCAAAAATTGCAAATTAAATGTATATGAGACAAATCTGTGTTGCATGGGGTACAATAAAGTGTGTCGCGATTGGCAAAATAAATCACAAATTTCTACAAATTCTACATTAAATGTCATATAACATTTAAAATTTAAAATGTATATCATCTACACAATAATAAATGAACAAATTAACAAATCAATAATCTTGTACGCAAAAAGGAATCTTTACCTCTGATATTTTCAGATATATTGGATATTTACAATATATCGGCCGATGTATTGTACTTTTTTTTTATAAATATTTATAGATATTTTTTTATATATCCTTATATTCTTGATATTTTTTATAATATATCAACCGATATTTTTGGGAAAAGATATGTAAGTCAAATATCATATCGATACCCTCCGATATATAGATTTATCGTTTTTATATCGCCGATATACTGGATACTTTAGTCCTTGGATATATCTGACCCAAGAATCAGAAATACCGTAAGAATTATCAAAGGAACTAGATGAGCATAAGTAACTAACAATTAGGATCACTGATTGGTTCAGGCTTTCTGATAAAGAACTTCCTGTGTAAAAATGAAAAGTAAAATCATCACCCAGGCACATGTGCTGATTTGCAAATAGCAAACCATTCTCAGTCTAGAGAGCATGTAATTTAGATTTTCTCTTTTCTCAACAATAACTCAACAAATGAAGCCATTTCAAAATTCTGGAAATCTTGGCATCAAGACACTCAGTTTAGAAATGACTTACTGGAAAATATGCCGGCTTGCTTCTCAGGACAAATTTGCTCTCCTCCAACTAGTGCTTCATATCCGGTGTTGTCAACAGACTCAGCTCGTATCATGGAGTAGCCCGGATAAGGATCCAAATTAGGAATATAAGCAAGAAGAAAAGTTCCAAATAAAACCTACATCAAAATGATAGCCACAAACAAAGATATAAATATCTTCCAGATAGAACTTAGACTTTTAAATCTCAGCTAAGTGTAAATGTTCATATTGTACTGTTCTGTTAAGAATTTGCCATCTTAGCTTGGTATAAGCTTATTGAACATAAGCTTTACACTTTCTCTAACAAGTACTGGACATCTTGATCACAGTCTTGGCCTTGGGATTATATTAGGTCACAACAAGAGGCAGCAATGGCTTGCCCAGTATAAAACTGGGACCAGACCAGGTCATGAGGCCTGTCAGAGCATTTCAGTTGGGGCTTAAATTTTCATGCTGGCTGGCTTCTGGACCAAGACCTCAGATAGTCAATATCTGCCCCATTCAATATACTACGTGACAAAGATGCCAACACCCATGTTAGTGACCCACACAGCCCACTTGAAACCCGAAACATAATGTAATGCTGATCATACAAGTATGTCTGACAAATACATTGCAATATGTAGACATAGCAAGAAAAACTACATCTTGCATACCCTTATTACGTAGCCCAGACTACAGATTTAAAATATAACTAGGGCAGTTATTTAAATATGATACATGAAATTGACTCATAGTACAATGAATGAGAGCCAGGATAAGCTGGGTTCAGCCACTCAGGTCTCTGAAGACTTGCAAGGCCATGGCAAGTGACTTTTAACACACCAAAGCTGAGCCCAATCTAAATCTGTAAAATCCTTCTATAATGGGTAAAGTCATTCACCTCCCTGCAGCTAAGTGTCATGCCTAGTTTAAACATCATTAAACGTTACGACACCAAAACAGAAAAAAGGAAGACAAGTATAGCAAGAGGCAATGGACCCCATAACTTTTACAGGAACTGAATAAACATACATACATACATACATATATATATATAAGCAACAAACCTGGAAGAAGACAGTGCTGATGTACAAATAGAGTACAAATCTGCACAAGTAAATACAATTGTGAGTATATATTTGTGAGATGTATAACAAATATCTTTTATGAGTAAGGGTAGCTTAGTCTTTTAGTATGAGTCGTTTAGTAGTTCCTTAATTTAGTGAGATGGGCTTTTATATAGTAAGGGTATTTTTGTCATGTGATGCTGTATATAGTGAATGGTACAGCTGACGGGTGTAATTTTTTCTTTCTCGCACAATTCTCCAAAGTCCTAATCATACAATCACAGCATCTAGGTTTATGTTCTTCATTCAAATAGTTCTTTATAGAACTAGCATTATGTTATTTGAATTAACAATAAGCGTACCTCATTGCTTACTAAACAAGATTTGGTTCACTTGGCTCCACACGTATTCAACTTCTATAAAGCTCCACTGACCTCTCAAATCATGCCCTCGAAGTATTTTAGCCTTCTTTAGACAATATGTTTTTCTTTCATTTCAGTGTCATCTTTTGATACAATCTTATGATGAAACAAACTTATACCAGTATGTTGAACCTAGACAACACTCTAAAATTCAGTATGAATTTTTATTATACATCTTAAGAAAATTTATCCATTCCTAACGCAAAAACTTTTGGTTCTTGATTACCATGCATTACAAATAATAGTGATGAATGCTAGGCTTCAGCAAGGAAAAGATAAAAGGGGGGAAAATAAAGGAATAACAGTTGCTTATATTAACTTGAATTAGGAAGAAGATGACAAGAATAATATACAGCTTTCAAGTGGAGAAAACACACTTTCATGAATGAAGTCCTTGATAAATAAAATAAAAACTAACCTGCTGTAGTAATCCTTCATTGAAAGAATGAGATTGAGCATAACAGCATCCCCCACCAAAACATATATGACTCCAAACCGTACATACCATCGTAACTCCAGGATATAAATTTTAGTTTCCACACCAATCATAACCAGCATGGAGCACCAAGCAAGGGCCTCAATAAAATAAGAAACCATCTGCAAGAGAAAATATATATATATATATATATATATATATATATATATATATATATATAAAAAAAAAAAAGTGAGAGAATATATGTGTGTGTGTGTGTGTGTGTGTGTTATTTTTCATATACAAGTCATAGTAGCTTACCATGCTACATTTTTTTGTTGCTGGACATTATTAGGAGTTATTATAATTTGAAAATTATTACAGGTATGACAATACATGGAGTATTCTAATGACAACAGGCAGTTAACTACTCATATCAGAATAGACAGTGCTCAAACATTCTTAATTCCAAATTTTTTAAGGTGTTGCCGACCTGATTACCTTGATGAGACGAACCATTCAATTCCATAAAAACATAAAATAAAATAAACAGAATGGATTGTAAGCCCAACTCTTATCAACCCACTTGGAGTTCCAAAAGGGAAGAGGGGGAGGTAAAACTTTTTATATTTGTGCTAAAATAGTAACGATAAAGATTGCTAGAACTTCTTCAAGTTATTTTCTTAAGTTCAATTCCTATTTTTAAAATTTTCAACAATAATGGGACTAGCTTAAGAGCTTTGGCACGCACCTTTCTTCTCACACTTTGGCTGCCTTAATTGGGCACAGATCTATTTTCCAGACAGTGTTTTAAGACTAGAAATAGTTGGTGCTAAAAGTATATGTGCTGGAGCTTTTATATTAAGGATGCAGGTTTCTTCCTGCCAAGGCCAACCTTAGTATAGAAACACCTGCCAACTTAGTTGCATCCCATCTGATTCCTATCAAGATATGTAGGATCAACCCACCTAGCTTAGTTGCATCCCATTTGACTCCTGTCAAGATATGTAGGATCAACCGTGTCTTTGTTTATAATATAAATGACCAAAATACTCTTACGATATAGTAGTGGTAGTAATAATGGTGGTGGTGGTAGTAGTAGTATATACTCGGATATGGTGGTGGTGGTAGTAGTAGTAGTATACGAGTACCAATGCTATTTTGAGTACCCAACTGGGCTTAAATGGAAACAAAAATGAAAGTTAATGAGGTGAAGCATGAAGCATTTAACACAGTAAGTGCCAATGGGAGCACAAGTGTTTATTGAGATTATTTTAATACTTATTGATCTAAATGCTTACATGGTTCAATTCAAATTAATATTTAATAAAATGCTTTTGATGGGAATGAAGAGAAATAGGATACATTTAGCAGAGTTCTTGAAGAACATTAGCAAAAGTGTTTCCACTATATCTAAGCTTCTTTGTTTACCTTCATGAAATCAAACATTCTTAAGAAAACAGTAGCCGAGATAGATCTTTTAAGACCAGAACAATTGTCAGCATTTCTCCCTGCTTCTGTATTTCTTTGTAAGAAACTCATTGTAGACCAATCATTTGAAATGCAAAGGTTTTTGTAGTACAAGAAATCGGAGGAACTGTTGGATAACCAGAAAAGATAAGAATTTGATGCAGGCTTTTACATCACTTGATTTGAGTGTAACATTTTATAAACACTTCTCATCTTACATATTCCTCATAGTCGTTGCAAGAACAATTTATGAACATACAATGCCAACACTTACGACATTTCTCTCTTTTATTTTACATAAGAAGTAAAATTTACAATCTCTACTAAATAGAAATTGACTTCCAACTATCAATCCTAGTATCAAATCTACATTAAGTTCTAATCTTGAAATGAAAAAGTTAAAATTTTTGCTGAGGATGTTGGTCAAAATGACATGTTTAAGCAATCCCACTAACTTGATTGACTTTTAATAGCACTAATAGATGTGCTAATAAGCACGCCAAACCGCACAATGATGAAGATAATAAGAGGTATGATCAAAGAAATAATAAATATAAATAAAAAACCTAATTTACACAAAATGCTAGATTTCACCATTTTGTTTACCAGGTTGAATGAGTGGCTGTGATTAGGTCCTCGTTTTGGGGAAAATTGAAGGAGTAAATATAGGAGAATAAGAAATTTCTGTGTCGGTGATAAAAGGAATCAAAGATGAAAAATATTCAGAGATATCTACCATTGCACATAATTTAGTATTCCTCCAAAATAATAATAAATGAATCAAAATTTAAGTCACCTGTGTAGATTCTCATGCCACTTTCAAACCAAATTAAAGATCACAACAATCAAATTGAACTGCATATTTATTTAGTGAATAAATACTAGAATAGAAACATAAGTGTCATGAAAGTAGGGAAATAAAAACTGGCATAAACCATCAAAACAATATGAAGAGAAAACCTACCTCAAAGGGAGCAAGTCCAGTCTGTATATCAAGGTTAAAGATTGATATACCCATCACCATTCTGAACAAAGGCTCAGCAGTACAACAACCAGCCAACAAACCTAACATATAATTATAGTAATTCGACCTTAAACAAAACCTCTTGACTTTGAAATCCTTCTTAATTAGACATATGCGATAGAAGCACAAGCCCAGAAGAACTAAATGCGATATGGAAACCACAAGAGAATCAATCCCACAGGGTGTGTAAGAGCCCAAAGCACTTTCTGCTACTTTTGCCCAAACCCCATTTGCCACTGGACGACAATACCAATCCAACAACTTAAAAGCCATCTTTGATCGTTACTCTTTAAATGTTGCCCACTAAAGACACATTAAACACTCATTTTCTCTTCTGGCTAATAGAAAAGCTGGGTGTTTAATAAAGTTTTAAGCTCATTAATTCAATCAATCCCTTGATCACCCCACAACAGCTTAAATTCCCATGTACAGCATTTTCTGTAGTAAGAAAAAACCATGATCGTACTTCAATTAAATTGAAAATAAAAGCAAAAAATAAATATTGTACATCTAAGTACAAATGAAATCCTACAGAAAAAAAATATAGAAAACCAAAACAGCTGAATACAGTAGGCTGCATTTGGTTGCAAATAACTGGGTCTCATTTGGAATTCCATTTCCATGGAAATCAAAATTTTTGCTTTTACTGTGGTCTTGTTTTAGTAAAACCCGGGTGTGTGGAATTTAAACTCAAATCAAAAAACCCATCAGTATACAAAGAAATTAAACGACGAAATTGGAGTCAGGAACTGCAATTCCATTGCCAAGGCTCCAATTCATGCAACCAAACACAACCAAATGAAAAGGCAACTACATTCACAGAATTGAACTCTTCCTA
>JAESVK010000323.1:707766-759298 GCA_017140935.1 Hamamelis virginiana | reverse complement strand
TGACATAGATTACGAAGGCCTTTATTGTTGAACTGGGTCCCGTTATCTGCAACTAATGTTCTCGGGATGCCAAAGCGACAGATGAGGTTTTCCCAGATAAAACTACGGATGTTGGTCTCGGTAATGTTGGCCAGTGGTCGGGCCTCCACCCATTTAGTGAAATAGTCAATGGCTACAACAAGGAATTTTTTCTGATCTCTAGATCGGGGTAGACGTCCAACGATGTCAATGCCCCATTGCGCAAATGGCCAAGGGCTTGTGATCGGGACAAGCTCATTTGGTGGCTGATGTGGGATCGGGGCGAACCTCTGACATTTGTCACACTTTTTGACCAGATCGATGGCATCTTTCTCTATATGAGGCCAGAAATACCCTTGTCGGGCGGCTTTTTTAGCAAGGGACCGAGCTCCAGCATGGTTGCCGCATATGCCCTCATGGATTTCCCTGAGGATGTACTCCGCTTCGTCAGGTCGAACGCACCTGAGGTATGGACCGATGAATGATCGTCGATAAAGGCTCCCGTGTTGAATGCAATAGCAAGCGGCCTTGCTTCTAATCCTTCTTGCATCCGATTTGTCGGGTGGAAGTGCCCCCGATTGAATGTAGTTGAATATGGGATCCAACCATGACGGGCTAGGTTCAATTGTAAACACCGGCCTGTCCAAAACATCGATTAATGGGTACTCAGCCAACTTAATCACAATGGATCGGGGGAGATCGGCCGGTACAGCGGATGCCAAGTTTGCCAAAGCGTCGGCATGACAGTTTTCTTCTCGAGGGACCTGTGTGATGGAGATTTGACTGAATTTGCTGAAGGCAACTTTCGTTTTGGTCAAATAACTCTGCATGTGCGGCTCTTTTGCTGCGTAGCTGCCGTTCACCTGGTTAACGACAAGCTGTGAATCGCTGAAGATTTGCAGATACTGGACTGATAGATCAGCTGCCATTTGAAGACCAGCAAGCAAAGCTTCGTATTCAGCCTCGTTGTTTGTTGCTTGGAAACATAACCGAAGAGCCAATTCTATTTTTTCTCCCTCGGGGATAATAAAACGATCCCTGCCCCCGATCCTTTTGAGTTTGAGGATCCGTCGACGAACAATTTCCAGAAATGAGGAGACCGAAGTTGTTCTGATGAACTGATCGGTTGCTCTAAATGATCGGATGTCAGGGCTGTAGAGTCACTTGGTCGTCCATCATTTTCTGAATCGGGTGTACATTCGGCGATGAAGTCGGCTAAAACCTGGCCTTTTATGGCCAACCGAGGTTGGTACTGAATATCAAACTCGCTGAGTTCGATGGCCCATTTGATCATTCTTCCTGATGTCTCCAGACGATGAAGCACGTGTCGTAATGGCTGATTCGTGAGGACAATCACCGGGTGTGCCTGAAAGTAATGTCTGAGCTTTCGAGCAGAAATCACGACAGCAAAAGCCAATTTTTCCAGATAGGGGTAATGAAGTTCGGCCCCTATTAATACTTTGCTGATATAATAAACTGGTCTCTGAGTGTGCTGATCTTCTTTGATGAGTACCGAACTGATAACTTTTGGAGAAACACCCAAGTAGAGAAACAATGTTTCTCCTTGATTGGGTTTTGCGAGGAGAGGAGGTGAGCCTAGGTAGATTTTCAGTTGTTGAAATGCATCCTCACATGTAGGTGTCCAACTGAATTTCTTGTTTCCCCGAAGAATGTTAAAAAACGGGAGTCCCTTCTCAGATGATTTGGAGATGAATCTGTTCAGAGCTGCGATCCGACCAATTAGCCTTTGAACATCTTTGACTGTTTTTGGTGAGTCCATATTCAGCAGAGCCTGAATTTGATCGGGATTGGCTTCGATTCCTCTTTTTGTGACCAGAAAACCAAGGAATTTTCCTGAGGAAACCCCGAAAGAGCATCCCGCATTGCCTCATGATTGTGAAAGCCTCGGCTAGGTGTCGTATGTGGTCGGAAGCATGTAAGCTTTTAACAAGCATGTCATCAATATAAACTTCCATGGTCACCCCGAGCAATTTTTTGAACATTCGAGTGACCATTCTCTGGTATGTTGATCCTGCATTCTTTAACCCGAAGGGCATTCTGGTGAAGCAGAACATTCCGTATGCTGTGATAAAAGCAGTTTTTTCTTGGTCGGCGGGGTGGAGCAAAATTTGATTATAGCCGGAGTAGGCATCCATGAAGCTTAAAAGCTCGTGACCTGCTGTAGCATCGACCAATTGATCAATTCGGGGGAGCGGGAAACTATCCTTTGGGCATGCTTTGTTTAGATCTTTGAAATCGATGCATACCCTCCACTTTCCACTTTTCTTCTTGACCACCACACAATTAGACAACCAATCCGGGTAGAACGTTTCCCGAATAAAACCTGCCTGGAGAAGTTTCCGAACTTCTTCTTGGATAGCTATAGCCTTTTCTGCCGAAGCTGCCCGCTTTTTTTGTCGAACTGGTTTAAATGAAGGATCCGCCCTTAATTGGTGAGTGGCGATAGCTGGATCTATTCCGGGCATATCTTCATGCCCCCAGGCAAAGATGTCACTGTTAGCTCTTAGAAAAGTTATCAGTTCAGATCTGATGTGATCGGGGAGACTTGATCCGATAAATGCAGTTTTGGATTGGTCAGTTGGATGGATTTTAATTTCTTCAAGGCCTTCGATTGGGGTTGAACATGGGCTGGTTTCGTCTCTCAGATTCTGCATGCCATGTTCAAGCCCCATTAATTGCTATTTAAACAGATCAGGTTGCTGCAGCTCCGAGTTGGTTCGTAGAGTTTCGAGCGATAGGCTGACTGGTGGTAAAGGTGGTGGAAGAGGTAACTGCTGGATGGTCGGGAGGGTGGCGTCCTGAGCTGACGCGATGTTAAAACATGATCGGGCAATGATCTGATCTCCTTTGGCTTCTCCGGTGCCATGAATGGTGGGGAATTTCATGGACAGGTGCAAAGTTGACACTGCGGCACCGAAGTCGTTCAGAGATGGTCTGCCAAGGATTGCGTTGTACGCCGTTGGGCAATCGACCACAATAAATTGCGCATCACGGGTCGCCTGTTTGGGAGCATCTCCAATTGTGATAGTGAGGCTGGTCCACCCAAGTGGACTTACAGAGGAGCCATTGAATCCGACCAGAGGGGCCTTGATTGGATACAGATCGGAAATCTTCCTTCCCATTCTTTCATAAGCGGAAACAAAAAGAATATCCGCCGAGCTGCCTGTGTCTACTAGAACTTTACATACCTCGAAGTTAGCAATGACCGTTTTAATGACTAGGGCGTCATCATGAGGAAGGTGGATGCCATTCATCTCATCTTGAGAAAATGTAAGCAAGCCATATCGGGGGGGTATCACGTGAGTTGAATAACAGGAGTGATCGGGTGGGGCCGACCTTGCTGCTCTGGCATATGCTTTTCTGGCCGAGTTGCTCTCTCCGGCCAAGGTGATGCCACCATGGATTGAGTCAATGACTCCAGCTAGCCGCTGTCGGAGGTCGGGTTGCTTTTCAGTCTGGCCGGTTTCCGCTGCGTTGCCCTTTTCACTCCGGACCTGATCAATAAATTCTTTCAAATAACCCTTTTTAATCAGGCTTTCTATTTCATTTTTCAGATCAAAACACTCTTCAGTAAGGTGACCATGGTCCCGATGAAACGCACACCATTTGTCTTTGTTCCTTTTCTTAGGATCAGATCTCATTTTGTTCGGCCACTTTACGAAAGGCTGCCCCTGAACCTCGTTCAAAATGTGATTGATGGGCATTTTGAGCGGGGTGAAGTTAGTGAATCTCCTGACCGGCGATCTGTCTTTCTGGTCGGCCTCCGACCTTTGTTTTTTGTCAAACGGTTGCTTGTTTTCCTGATCTTTCTCTTTCCTCTTCTGATTGGAATCTCTAATCTTTTTGTCGGAGTCAAATACGTCATCAACCCCGATATACTTTCTCGCCCTCTCCAGCAATTCTGTTAGGGTTTTTGGTTCCCTTTTTGCAAAGGAGATTCTGAGACTTTTGCACCTTAAACCCTTTATCATGGCTGCAATGGCAACTCCCTCGTTCAAGACGTCGACCTCAAGTAACGCCGAGCTGAATCTATGAACGTAGGTCTTTAGATTCTCGTCTTTCTCTTGATCAATGTTGAGCAGGTAAGTCGCCGATCTCTTTGGTCGGTGACTGCTGACGAAATGTGCTATGAGCGCCGCACTGAGACTATGGAACGAGTCTATGGATGACGGTGCAAGTCTTTGAAACCAAGTTCTGGCCGGGCCTTTAAGTGTCATCGGAAAAGCTCTGCACATGATCGGATCGGAAATACCTCTCAAATGCATGTGATCTTTGAACGTGAGGACATGTTCTCTTGCATCCGTTGTACCATCATAGGAATCTATCGTTGGAAGTTTGAACTTCTCGGGGATGATCTCCTGAAGGATGTAGGGGGTAAACGGGGATGCGTGCTTAAGCTTTTCTCGATCAAGCCGGTTATCCACCTGTGGATTGTTCCTTCGAGTGTTCGTTGTGATCGGTCGGCCCGTTGTTATTCGAGCTAATCGGGGTATTGAGGACCGAGATCCACACGATCTATTGTTCTCTCCATTCTCCATAGGTCGATGGCGCCTTTCAAGATTGGTAGGTCTTCTTCGGGAGCGAACTTCCGAGCTGCTGTCCTCTCCCTCCTGCACATGTGGACGAGTCTGAGCATTTTCCCTATTGAGAGGGAGGGCTGATCGGTGGCTTTGCCCATTCGTCCTTTTCTGATGAGAGACGTTGACACGGTCCGCCGCCGCTTTCTGAGTCGGCATAATCGGAGCTTGCTGGGGGATGTTTACTGGAGAATGGATCTGCACTCCATTTGACATAAAAAGCTCTTGTTGGCGGGACAGGTTCTGGATTATCGACGTCATTTTCTCAATGTGCTTTTGCATGTAGAAAATTTGGCGTTGGACAGGATCGTTAATTGACGAGGACCCAATCTCATGATTAGGAGAATCGTTTTCTGGTGAGACCATTGGCTGAATTTGCTCAACAAATTGAGGATGATCGACCGGCGGTGTTGATCCGGTGATTGGCAGGGGAAGAACCGTAGGAGGTACATGTCCAGCTGGGAGTGGCGGATGGGTGCTGGTTGCACCGGCAATGACCTGTTCTCCCTCGTTGTTGATGCCGGAACGTGTGACTACCATCTTTAACCTCGAAGAGGCAAGTTTTTTGGGGGAGGGACACAAAGAATTTGGATTTTTCGGCCCCACGGTGGGCGCCAAACTGATGATGTCGAAAATCACCGAATATAAATTTGTTGAATCAAAGAGGAAAATACGAAGAATGGACGTTAGCTTCTACTCATGGTCACCGGTGGGGTGCCTGCCAATTAAACTCCGTCGGTCAAGTTAGAAATCAGATGAATGAATAAGTGATTGAGAGCTAGGGGGTGTGAGCGGAGCGTACCTTGAGTATGTTGAGCATGCCTTTATATAGTTGATTTAGGTTGTCTGACTACAGCATGATGGAGTTGTTAAGTAACCTAATCCACTCTGTTCACTCTCAATCACATTTAATGTTTGAGTGATCATTCCTCATGATCATTAATGGAAGGCCTTACTTAAGCCATCATTTTGTACTTTTACCTACGATTGATTTGAGGCTCTGACACCCTAAACATCAATCACGCTGGGTTCACAGACCTAACCGTCCCATCGGTCAGATGAGATTGGACAGATTGATGTAGGAAGTTGGTAGAGCTGATCGGGATACATAAACCTTGAGGTAAACGACGAGTTCCTTGGCAGGTCCAATGAGTAGATCGGGTATTAATCAGTTCGGGGAAGCCAAACTATCCTGATCAGGTTTTGATATTTACATTTACTTCGGGATTACGAAACCTGATCAGAACTGGTCGGTTTTCACCCTCTTCAATATATATATAGTTTAGAAAATTCACCTAACTTTTGAAATTCATAACTTGTCCTTTTTATGTTACTATCATTGAACCACATGCGATGCAATCTTTGTATTAAAAAAAAATAAAAAGTAAAAAATAAAAACTTCAACTTTGAGTGATAGAGTGATCAATACCATTAATATAAAATATTCAAAATTTTATTAAAATAATTAGAAAATTTTCTTTTTATTTTTTTCTTGAAACTAAGAAATAAATTTTGAATTTTAAAATATTTAATTATTTGAAAAATTAAGTATGATATAGTGATGAATCATTATTTATAAATAAAAACTACAGGAGAGCAATTAGTCAACTTATATTTGTTTTTTCTTGAAAATAATAAATAAAGTGTGAATCATATAATATTTAATTTTTCGAGCAATTGAAAATGTGTTAGTATTTATAAATAAATAAATAAACAATTGAATTAAGAAGATTGATAGAGTTTTATGGACTATGTTTGTAAAAGAATTTTAATTTAATTTATAATACTTTTGTTGTGATTAACTAAATTTTATAGGGTTTGAGAAATTGAGTTCAATTCAAAAAGAATTACTCCATACTGTTTATAAATATTCTTCAATCAACTAGAAAGGTCCTGCTATTATGATTTTTGATTAGTAGAATTGTCTGGAACCATACCTATTTTATTACTTTTATAATTATATAGGATATTGTGGCCAATCAAAAATTTTTAAAATATTCAAACTTATATGTATATATATATATGAGGAATGATCACTTGCTGTACATACCGCAAGTAGTATACTGTATACATATAGATATAAAATCATTTTAGTGAATCAAAAGTTTTCCATCATTTAGATATTTATAAGTAGTATACATATAGATATAAAACCATTTTTTTCAAAAGTGCATAACATTTTTCTAATTTTCCCAACCATAAATATAAATATATACCCACCAAAATTGAACATGTCTAAGCATTGAAGCATACTTTTTCCCAACAATAACATTTTCCTAATTTTAAATGACTCTAAAGTCTTATTACCAAAAAAAAAAAATTGACTCTAAAGTCTCCTCTATAATCACAACAAATCAACATACGTCTCCACGTACACGTCAGCCTTTTTGTTCCTTATAATGACAATCCTTGTCAACATAGCTATCCACTTTTCTTTCAACCTAGCAAGTTCACAGAAACAACGTACCAATTTGGCAATTTCTATCTTCTCTCTCTCCAACTTCCTTCTTCAAAAACCCTTATATATAACAACCAATTCCATCACAAATCAATCTCCATAATTAACACGTACATATCATCGATATGGCGACGGCGATGGCGATGGCGACGGCACGTACATTAGAAATCACAGTAATCTCCGGCGAAGGCCTACTTCTGAACCATAAACGTCCGGTCAAGAAGAATGCATTTGCCGTCATTCGAGAAGACGATTCCCAGAATTATCGGACGACGAAAATGGATAGGGAAGGAGGAAGCGGGCCATCATGGAATGAGAAGTTTGTATTGGACGTGCCAATGCATGTAACCTTGATTACAGTGGAAGTGCATTGCAAGACTTCTTTTGGTAATAAAATGGTCGGAACGGCGAGTGTTCCGGTATCAGATTTCATTGGAGGGTATACGCCGGCGAGTTACTTGCATTTTTTGAGTTATAGGTTGAGGGAAGAGAATGGGGAGCGTAATGGGATTATTAATCTTTCAGTGAGAGTCAAGATGCCGCCGGAATATTCTGTTGGGTCTTTGTCCCGGCAGCGGCCGTGGCAGGAAACTCCGGTGGGTCGGAAGGATTCTGGTGAGGTGGTGACAGGAGTTCCGGTTTGCTGTAGCTACTCTGTGTAAAGGTGGACTAGCTCCATGTAAGAAATGTTTGTTTTGAAAACTTGAATATATTAGGTTAAGATTAGGATGAAATTAAAAATTCTTTGAGGTCCAAAAAGGAAAAAGTTTTAAATGAGTGATGTGTTATCGCTACTGGTATCGTTCTTGTAATGCTATAATGAAAAAATGGGCTAGTTTTGAAAATTCATGAATTGGTAATTTTAACAAATCATTAATCGCACCAGTTAATATGACATAATTTTCTGTCATCATTCATTAAAAGTTCAAAAAAAACAAAAAAGCATTCCCAGCTTTGCTTTCACATATGTTTGATTTATATTTATATATCCATGCTAACCAAGAACACTACCATGGATGCAGGGTCAGTACGCAGAAAAGGAGTCCTCCAAAGAAAAGGGGCAGTACGATTAGCCACTTTACTCAGAAGTAAAGAGTCCGAATTTCCCGGAATTAAGGTGCATCACTCTATTGAAAAACCATATTTGTTTATGGTTAATTAATTGTACCTTAATTTTTATCATTTATATATAAACTAAATTGTAAGCCTACTAATTACTATCTCTTAAATAATTTTCAAGATGCCATTATGGATTTAATTTTCAATTCGATCATGGATGATGGGTTTTTTTTTTTTTTTTTTAATGATATTTCAATTAAGGTTTAATTAAGGCCTTGATTCTATGCTTTTTTTGCTTGAACTTGTTAAAACTATATTTAATCCCTGTTGCATTAGCTTTTCTTTTTTTTAAAGTCGGAGATGGGATAATAATTAATCACTTCTAAATTACTTGAAAGATGATAGGATGGTTGGCAAAATTTTCGTACTATACACATATGACATAACATATATTCATCTAGTTTACAATTTTAGATTTAAAAGATGCAGCTAGTTATTAGAGAGTTTGAAAATATAATAAAGTTGATAAAATTTGTAATTGCTATAGAGATAGAAGTAATCATAGTATTTTTAATTTTTTATGTCTATCAAATTAGGTAGATATATTTCAGTAAATCAACTTAACAGGATATTATCACATATTATCTCCATGAATCATGGAATATTTCAAATATTGAAACTCATCTACAAAAGGAAGTCCATCCTAATCAAACTCTCTAAAATAAAGGAATTTCATTATCATCTTCATCTATAAAAAGGGGGCCAAAAAACCAAGTAAGGTATGTAATATTTGACATTAAAATTAGTATCTTTATTCAAAGTCTGGGATATATCGTCGGAGAGCCCTCCCGCAGTGGTAGACCTCACCTCTTTTCTTTGCAGACCCTCAAGAGCGTGCAGTGACCATGACTGCTGACTGAGCCAATTTTTGGTTTCATCAATCTCTATAAATACAAATATGAAAAACAAATGTGAGCACACAAAAAATATTGCTCCCTTTATATATTAGTATGGATGACAATAAATCCATCATTAAGAATAAGACAATTTAAGAAAATGTCAGCAAATTTAAAATAGAGTATTTCATGAATTCTTAAAAGTAATCATATTCTATCAAATATGGTAAGTTTTCCATTTTTTTTTAATCGCTCAATTGAAGATGATGGATTAATTCTTTTTTCTTTTTGGTATAAAAGGAATTTTATTATGAAATAGTAGTAAACATTTCATTAGAAAACAAATTCCCATGCGATGCTAGTAGTAAGTTCCTACTCCAAGAAGGGAGAGTGGCTAATAATAAAAAGGAAAATGCTATATTTCCTAAAAAGGTTGTTCCAAAAGTGTATCATTGTGGATTACTCAGGAAAATGCTAAACATCCCAAAAAAAAATTAATCCAAAAGTGTATTCCAAATGTTGTGGTGGATGATTCAGCCTTTCTCCCTTTTAACACTCTCTCCTCAATAATAAATAAAAGGTTTTGATTCATTTGGGATGCTCTTTTGGAAAAAAAAAATTGGGATGTACGTATAGCATTGCTTCTTCTCTCTTTTAACAAATTCTGAAGGGTATATACAAAATTACTTATGCCAAACAAAATATGAATAAAACCGATCAAATACTATAAAAAAAGCAAACAAATCATTAAAAAAATAAAAATAAATAAATATACAAATTAAAATATTGGTGAAGGATTTAATATTGAGGTGCATGAATGCTTCTATTGAAAAAGTTTCTAAGAAACTTCTTGGAAATAAGATAAATAGTTTTCTCTAACACATACATTCGGGAACAAAGATATATTTCTTCAGAAGATCTTAAAATTCACCGTACGTGGATGGAAAAAGCGTACAAGGTACCCACTTTTGACCTTTGTAGAACAAAAAACCTTCGACATAAAAAAAAAAAAAAAAAACCCAAAATTATCTCGGCCAAGAAAGGCCTCCTAATTGATAAGAAGGAACTACAGCGCCGCCTCATCCTTATTCATATTATGTCATGTGTTATAATTAATTTTAAAAACATGAATATAGTGGATACAATAGAAAAATGGGTAGTTTTTTCAAAGGTACCCACTTTTGACCTTTTTTTAAAATGTTTGTAAAACCAACCCTGTTATAAGGACCAATTAAACAGAGGATTTACTTGGCTACTGTCTACGATATAGTGGATACAATAGAAAAATGCTAAACTTTCTTGACATATCCACTCACTTTATTTTATACAACTAATTAATATAGCAACGGCAAATTAAACATTAATTAATATATATATACACTGCCAATAATTAATTATCAGAGCAAAACAATCCCTTTTCTTTTTTTTCCCAAACAATTCTTCCCTTTTTTTTCGCCAACCAAAAAGGTGTCTGAGCTGTCAGAGCCCAACTAATGCCCGCTCCTCACATGAGGCCACTGCTTCATGGAATTGTATAACACTTGAATTACTAGCCCTGACTTATGGTTGATCAAGAAAGTTTGGATGATTTCGAAACACATACCTGAGATATCTGGTTTATAGCTCATCCCTTTGCCGCCAATCCAACTTTAGCTCTTTGATTGCAAAACAATCCATTTCAAAATCATAAATTTTGCCAACTTATTTTTCACATATTTACATGAAGTCTCTAACTATCAAATTCTTTACCATAACTTTATTAAATTATCTAAGAATCGAATTATTGAAAGGGGTGGAGGAGATTTAGAAGGGGTAACATACATAAGATTAGCGATACTCACATGTTATCAACAAGCACCAGTGGTCTAGTGGTAGAATAGTACCCTGCCACGGTACAGACCCGGGTTCGATTCCCGGCTGGTGCATGAGCTGTGATGAAATTGGCGTTTCATGTGATGGCGGGGTCCATCACGATTGTCTGATCTCTTGGACGAAAACAAGCGCATCTGAGCTCTATTTATTTTTGAAGCCCCTCAGTTTTTTAATTTGCTAAAAGACCCCTACTTTCTGTGCACTTCTTTTTTTTCTTTTTCCTTTTACCAAGCAAAAAGACTCATGTACAATTATTTTATTTATATAAATAGTTGATGAATTAGTGGATTGTCGAAAATGGGTACTTTTTTATGAGCTCTGTTTCCATTTTTAACAAGTGGGTACTTTTTTATGAGCTCTGTTTCCATTTTTAACAAGTAAAAAAGTCATGTACAATTATTTTTATTTATATAGATGATGAATTACCCATTTTCAATTTATTAAAAGATTTTTGTGCACTATTTTTTTTTTTTGGGGGGTGGGGGGTGGGGGGGAGAATTAGGAGGCGAGATTCATATACAGATATTTTTAATATAGTTAATGGATTTGTTAGTTGGTAAAGATGAATGTTTCTACAGTGTTTTAAATCAAACGTGAAATTTAATAGTTTTGAAATTAAGCAGCAGGTATCACAATTTTTACAATATAATTTTTAGATTTGAACACGTAAAAGTGCATTAATATTCATATTTTAGTATTGGAAACTTTAGTACTTGGCAAGTAGAAGTATCTATCATTTAGCTTCAAAAAAGCATAATATATGACTCCCAATTTTAACAGTCAACCTAAATGACATTTTTTTGCACTATTCTCAAGCTTGTATTCTTTAGTGATTAGTAGAAAATCCAAACCCTTCTACATGAATTTATTTTTTATTTATTTTTTTTAAATGTTAGAATTTTCTTCCATCAGCATAAGAATATTCGGGGAGGAAAAATAAAGATAAAGGAGGTATATATCATGACCCACCAAGTGATGCATGTCATTTAATAGATCTAGTAAAGTAGTTTGATGAGATAGAACAATCTCTCATATTCGATACTTTTCTTCTTTATGTTCCATTGAGTAAATATCACTGAACACATTCTTAACAATCACCATAAAAACAAGAATACAAGCTTGTTTAATCCTTGTTCACTGGCCAAATCACTAGTTTGTTCACAAGCCTAATCATAAATTTATTCATATACTTATTCACATGCCCTTAACAAGCCTATTCAAGAGCCCAATCAAATCGAGCTTATTAAACAAGCCTAAACTATAAATCTGAACGAGCCATTACCAAACTTGTTCAGTTGTTTGCAAATTATTCACATGGATAACTTGATTTGTTTACAGCCCTATTTCTTTGAAGATTTTTGAACCGTGTCAAAAAAACCCTTTCCTATGTTGCAAAACATGTAAGCGCTTATGTGCAGGTATGTTAATCACAAAAGAATACATTTCATTTTCTTCACCAATACATTAAGCAACTGCCAGGAAAAAGCACAACAAATTAAGTAAATTTATTTCACGATTGTAACGATTACTTTAAAGAAAATGTGCACAAAAAGGAGAGAAAAACTACCATCTACACAAGTCAGAACCAGTGTTTCCTATTAGGAATATATATATATGTACATTAGGCGCGTAAAAAATACAAAGACGTGGTCGGGTCTGAAGATACCAGAGCTAACCCCACTTGCACCGAAGCAGTCACGAGCAAGATCGGTACTTGGCAAGCACACAACAGAAAGGTACTCAACCCATCAGCAGTCTATGAAAGAATTTGCAATTTTAAGCTTCATCACTACCACTTATGCTTCCATTACTCTTTAGTATGTTGAACTTGCAGAGAGGACAGGTAGCATTGATATATAACCACTTGTCTATGCAGGTGCAGTGAAAATGGTGACGGCAAGGGAGTTCGCGTAGCTCAGTTCCATCATCGTAGGCAGAAAGGCAGATGCAACATTCCTGCAGTTTTACCATAAGGATTAATGTCAGAAGAGCAAATTAAATAGAATAGTTCCTTGTCATGGGAAAAATAAGGTATTGAGTGATCTAATAAAAAATTAAAAATGGTTTGCAAGGATGCAAAGTGAATGGATTCCACCCTTACATATATGCATACATACATAAATAGATGGTCAGAATTCGGGTTGCTGAAACAATCACGAACCACCTGAATTCACCATGTTATTTTAAATGTTTTTATCTTAAGATTTAAGTAGGGCGGGAGAAAGAGAAATGCAAAAGTTTATCGATAATGATAAATTTTGGTACCGACAGTAAAGTGAGGTCAATTTGGCAGCAGGACCAGCACCACTAATTTAGTATATGTGTGTGTCACATGTCCAAATATGGCACTTGGGGGAAGACACACTTCGGATGTGAGGGCTGGGTCCAAGTCAAACCCTTAATGACAATAATGAAGGAATTGTATAAAAGAATATGGTAGATATTGAAGCATGTCATTCTAAATTACATATACAACTGCATGGAAAACTTACAGCATCCTCCATGGAAAGAACACGTTCAGTGGGTGTATCAGTGTCGCACTCGGTCATTAATCCTCCAAAGGATTCTTGAATCTCACCATTAAGTTTCTCAAAATCACCAATCCTCCGAAATTTGTATTTTGGGAGTCGATCAATGTCATCCTTAGTTGCTCCTTCCTGTTTGACATAAAAAATTATGCATAGCCACGAAAGATACATTCAGCAAGCAGAGTGGAAAGGAATGATAGAGCTTTGAATAAAGCTCAGTTTGTGCCTGATAAGCAAATTCATCACCTAACCAAAGAGTCAACCAGTAAAGCAATCCCCTCATTCCCATACACAAAGGATAGTTTAATTACATGCCTCAATTAACAGTAACTTCAACATAAACAGAATGCAGTCATAGAAGAAGTTAGAAGTATTGACCAAAGTAGAAAAACCCAACATTGTCAATGATCATCACTCCTTTCTGGCTTGTTTTACTCTTTAAATCATCAAATTTCTTAAGAGAAAAATGCAAACATGCTCAAATTATTGAATGGTTCGTGCACTGTTTCTAGCATGTTCTCGTTGATTATAGCAACAAAAAGAACTTTATATAGTTTTACACGTGCCAAACATGCCACCTTTTCTGGGTAGTCAACGTGTCATTACCTACCCCATTATTAGGACAGTAATGCTTGCAAATGGTAATTCACAACATCATTCACCTATACCATGATAAATAATTATCTAAAACTAAAATGCATTGGCCCCAAGCTAATAAGTTGGCTTTCATTTTCTATCATAGTAGCTTCCATGGTCCATTTCAAATACTCGCTCCCATGTTCTCAATCTTGAGAAACCCTATCAATTGCACACCCTATTCAGCTAGGCTGGAAGGTAAATTTCAGTCCTCTTATACCCCAAAAAGACATTTGATAAAAACATTAAACCAAGTTGTTACATCCCAAAGGTCCCATCATGGAGTTAAATCCACCACCTCCTTTATATCTTAAAAATCCACTTTAGTGACACGATCCGTAGCTCCTAAATAAGAGGTGTGGTGACAGGCAGTTCTTCACCATACTTATCAAGAGTCATGGATTCTAAATCCATAGTCAAATTATACTCAAGCTCTATCTTCTTAAATCAAATCAAACCATGATACCTAAAAAATAAAAAATAATAATAATTCTAAAAACAAAAGTCTGTTTCAAATATTAGCCATTGCTTTGGAATGCAGTATACGACTCAAATATCCCGATAAAAAATCTAAAAAGATATGTCAACAGTTGTTAATCACAAGGACAACTAAAGAAGAGTAAACTGAATTAGCCTGCAAATTAAGCAATATTTTATCTTGAAATTGAAAAAACTTTCGCAAAACTTATCCTCTTCAGCAATAGAAAATTTATGGAGATGCCAACGTCATGCTTGCCAGGCTGAACAAAAATGTTTGACATGGTAAAGATGTTACTCTTCCAAAAGACTGGAGTGATGTTAACTTTTGGGTTTTGTTGGGTGTGGGTGTGCTCTTCCCAATAACTGAATGAAGAAAAGTAATTTCTACGTTGATACAAGAAACTATAAGATATGGAGATGAACAAATATCTGGTAATAATTTAAGTTTTACTGCCTCAAAATATATTATGGCCAACAAACATGCACAATTTCCTGTACAACTGGAAGGTTAGATTCGAAAAAACAGATATTCAACTCAACTTTAAGTTCTAACTCATTATAGAAGTAGTTCATCATATAAATAGTGGGTTTACTGTAAAATTTGACCATTCTGAGATTTTGTTCCGATGACTCTGTATCTTGATAATTAAGTATTTTTGCCTCAGTCCAAGTATATTGAGCACAATGCATAAGATACCACATATAACCCAACACACATTGTAATAGTTGCCTGAAAGGTTCAGTAGTTTGTTTCAGTTAAACAGATTGTGGTGTTTTATCATGCAGCCGAAGAGAACTTTAGTCTATGCCTAGAGCAGCACAAATTGCAAATTCAACTTTCTTAGCTGTACTTTCAAAGATCAATGACTGGTAAAAAGTATAACAGTATAATATACAAAAAGAGCAGAGCCTTTCTTCATGGTAACTACCTGATCTGTCACAGCATATAAGATTGCTATTATACATGGAAGACAGCAGCAAACAGCAATACCAATTAAACATGCCACCGCAACACAGATAACTACGAAGAACACGTCAAATGCCAAAAATGCAATACAAAGCCTGCAGAACAGAGTTATGCATAAGTAAAACAAGAGACAGGCAAACAATAGCTTGAAGTTAAAATCCACATTAAAGGAAAATATGTTCTGCCAAACCAGTAAAGTAGAGGTGCATCATGTGCCAAAGTTTGGCCACCAGCAGATACCCAATAGAATCCAATGATCCACCAAATAAATGAAAACATTGTGTTTGCAGACTCCAGATGCTTTGCAACACTGCCACATTAAACGGTAAGGATATTTATATATATTTGCAAGAGTTACAGGCATGCAGAACTCTTCCTCTAGTCTAATAAGTTAAGCATGTCAATAGATATTCCTCACTAGACAGTAGCATGTGATTGGAAAACTACCATGAATCCATAAAATCAAGCCCCTCACTAAAAACATGTATGCTTACAACAAAATACTACTATACTTGGTGGGGTTGGTGATACATACAATCATAATCATTGCTTATTTCCCAAGTTATGGTGGATAATGACTTTAAGGTTTCATTGCGAGTTTTGGGTAATTACTTAGATATAGCTTAAATTACCCTAGTATATATAGAGGAAAAGAGAGCAGGAAAATGCAGCCCTTTCAAGTAAAAATGGGTGGGGTTATTGGAGTGATCTTCTCCCAAGCAATCTCATAGTCTCTAGTCTCTATGTACAGCAACTCACAGAGAAATCCCAAAGCTCAAAAATTGTTTGAGTGTAGCTATCACAGGGTTAGTCCAAGAATAATGATAGTGAAGGCATGGGTGCAGCAATAGATTGTGATCGGGCAGGGAATCCGAATTTGATTGAGCTGTTAGAAGTTTTCTTGGGTTTCACTGGGTCATATGAAGGTATACTTTCGCATGTATTTTGTAAACTCCAAGTCAATAGTGAATAATATGTCTTGCCAGATTGCCTATAGAAGAAACCCCACCAAGCCAAAACCACATAAACTATTTACTTTATAATTATGTTATCAGCTTCTGTATTTTATCAATGCTGCTTAGTTTATTCTTCTACCAGATCCTTAGGGCCTATTTGGAAATTTTGGAAACTGGATCAGAATAGGTCCGATCTCTTCATACCATCTAGTCTTTAAATAAACTAGCTCGTAGTTGGTTTGAAAAAAAAAAAAACTGCGTTTATGTCTTATTTACTATACAAGGTAGAAAAGATATACTGGAAAATGAGATTTACCAAGTAGTGGTAAAATAAAAAATCATCTCTGAGATTCATCTTGGGCTGGCCAGATTTTCTTATTTTCTAAACAGCCCACTAGATTTTGAGGTTTAAAGGAACACCCTAAAAATAAAAAAAAATAATAAAAAAAAATTGTTAGCTTGATTTCCAGCAAATGCATTCAAAAAAACTATACTATACTTTTTGCCATAACAATTGGAGTGCAATACATTTACACTATGTTTGGATTGAGAGATGGAGAGAAGAGAAGATAAACTCAATAAGAGAAGAGAAGAGAAAGTTAAATGACTTTCTCTCCACCTTGTTTGGATAGCCCTCATAAGAGGAGAGAATAAAATATTTGAAAGTTAAATGACTTTCTCTTCACCCTGTTTAGATAGCCTTTATAAGAGAAGAGAAGAAAAGATTTTAAAATATAAATTCCAATATTACCCTTACTTACATAAAAGCTAAAGAAGGAAGAGAAATGGCAAAATAGAAAAACTACCCCTTACTAAAACCTTTTCTCTTCTCTCCTCTCCATTTCTCTCTGATTTGGAGAGAAAGAAAAAGGCCAACTTTTCTCTCCCCCTCCTCCCCTTTCTCTCCTACTCTCTCAATCCAAACGAGTTTCTCTTCTCTCCAACTCTCTCAATCCAAACAAGCTGTTAAATGTCGTAGCAGGTGCACAAAATGTTCAACGACTTGTCGACTTGCCTAAGGCTATGTTTGGATTGAGAGAGTTGGAGAGAAGAGAAGAGAAACTCATTAAGAGAAGAGAAGAGAAGAGAAGAGAAAGTTAAATGATTTTCTCTCCACCTTGTTTGGATAGAGAGGGGAGAAAGTTAAATGACTTTCTCTCCACCCTGTTTGGATAGCCTTCATAAGAGAAGAGAAAAGAAGATTTTAAGGTATAAATTCCAAAATTGCCCTTACTTACATAAAAAGAACATAAAAATTAAAGAAGGAAGAGAAAGGGCAAAATAGTAAATCTACCGCCCACTTAATCCCTTTCTCTTCTCTTCTCTCCATTTCTCTCCAAATTGGAGAGAAAGCTAAAAGCCCTCTTTTCTCTCCTCTTTCTCTCCCCTTTCTCTCCCCCTCCTCCCCTTTCTCTCCAACTCTCTCAATCCAAACGAGAGAAACTTAAAAAGTTTCTCTCCTCTTCTCTTCTCTTCTCTCCAACTCTCTCAATCCAAACATAGTGTAAGAGAATGAAGGAGTTAATAAAACAATTGTTAGGCTTGAGGATCAGAGCTTGCAAGGATATTATGAATCACTAAGACATTCAAATATAACTCCAACTCAACTAAACAGAGCCTTAATCACATGAACCCCTTTGTCGCCGTTCAGCTCTATTCACGGTCATATCCATTGTACAACCATAAATCCACCAAAAAATAATAATAATAACAATAAAAACAAACAAATCCATGAATCATCAGCAAAATCAAAGGATCCAACAAAACAAATTAATATCTTCTTTAACATATTCATTACCTGGTTCTCTCTTCATCCTGATGCGTCTCCGTAACATATTCCCCAGAATCCCCTTCATCACTCCCAGAGCTCGAATTCGAATTCAAATTCAACGAATTTGAATTCGAATTGTCACTGCCCCAACGCCGACTTTGCCCTAACACCATTGAACTACGCACCGTACATCTTCTTCTATACTCAGCATAAACACAGCCCATATGCAATACACACTGAAAAGCATACCCCACAATCCACATCCTCAACGGCATCTTCGGCGACTCATCCACACTCACAGCCAGAATTGTAACTGCAACAATCAGAAACAAAAAGTTCCAAAGGATATCGAGAATTACAATCGGCTTCGAGTACGCCCACTCCGTTTGCCGCTCCTCGAGCTGCTCAGCCGCCGACTCCCTCACACGCATCGACGGCTCACGCATCGAACGGCGGCTTCCGGCGGCGCGGCGAATGAACCGAGCGGCGCCGCGGATGCTCGGAGGCCGCCGAACGAAGCGCCGGCTGCGGAGGATTTGGTCGCCGACAGAGTAGCTGAGTAACGGTGTGGCATCGACGGCGGCGGCGGCGGTGGGGGAATGGGAAGGTCTCGGTGTAGTTGACATGGCGGGTTAACGCGAATTCGACTGAGTTGAGAACGAGTTGGATTTGGCCATTTGAAACCCTAATCGGACGAATTGTAAAAGGTTGGATTGGATAGAGTTGTGTTTTGGTGGGTGATTGAGTTTGGTTGGAGTTGCAGTTCGTGTAATGATGTTTTGAAGGTGACGAGTAGAGATTTAATGAGTCGGTTCGGTGTTTCGGGTTCCAGAAACGGTAATTCAAATGTTTATGGTTTGTGCCCGTACTCTCTCGCGTAACTCAAATTTGTACTCGCCATTTTGAAGATTACGTGTTGGGGTACTACCCTTTCTTTTAATAATAATAAAAAAAAAAAAAAAAATACTACGAAATGGACGTGGTCCATTTTTTTATTCATAACACGCCACCATCAAAGTGTGTAATCGCACGTAGATGATTTTAATATTTTATTGTTAAAATTGATCCCATAGAATTACTTTTTTTTTTTTTTTTTAATGATGGATTGGAGGATACATTCCATGTGAAGTTCCTAAAATGTATGGATAGTTTCTTCTTTTTTTATTTTCAAACAATAGTCATGTTATTCGAGTTCAATTCTAAAAAGTATCAGTTGCGTAACTAGTAAAATCTTTTAGGAGTTGTATTAGGGACCTGGATTCGAGTCCCTCCTTTATCAAGGTAGGGAGAATTAAAGGTTCTAAAAATTGAGTTCTAACTTGGTAAAATATTTATTTGAATTGTTTATAAAATAAATTAATTAATTTGAAGTTTTGTATTTTAAGTTTGTTAATTTATCAAGTCAAGCTTGAATAAGGGATTATCTAGTTTGATAAACTCATTAGTACTTCGAGAAAGGCTTGGGTTTTTTTTTTTTTTTTTTTAATATTTAGTAGTTTTCATACTTTAAATGATTAAACCATTTAAATTTGACTTACACTATGTTTGGATTGAGAGAGTTGAAGAGAAGAGAAGAGAAGAGAAGAGAAAGTTAAATGACTTTCTCTCCACCTTGTTTGGATAGAAAGGGAGAAAATTAAATGACTTTCTTTCCGCCCTGTTTGGATAGCCTTCATAAGAGAAGAGAAGAGAAGATTTTAAGGTGTAAATTTCAATATTGCCCTTACTTACATAAAAAGAAAATAAAAGCTAAAGAATGAAGAGAAATGGCAAAATAGTAAAACTACCCCTCACTGAAACCCTTTATCTTCTCTTTTCTTCTCTCCATTTCTCTCCGATTTGGAGAGAGAATCTGGCCAACTTTTCTCTCCCCCTCCTCCCTTTTCTCTCCAACTCTTTCAATCCAAACGAGAGAAATTTGATAAGTTTTTCTTCTCTTCTCTCCAACTCTCTCAATCCAAACAAGCTGTTAAAGTTGTTTCAATCAAAACTCATTCTTATCGAAAGCCCCTCCAATTGAACTCATAAGACAGAGAGACAAGTTCAAATCTTAAATTTTCATTAATTTATTGAACTAAGTCTAAATATATAGCTTACTACTTAACTCAACTTCGCTTGGTTATTATTCTTAGAAGACTATTAGAATTAAAAATAAAAATAAAAAAGTATATTATAATATAATTTCAAAAATAAATATGAATAGTAGGTGGGTTAATGTTGACATGGTTCGACAAAAAAATAAAAGAATGTTGACATGGTGTTGCTTGATATTCTCTTTAGTCATTTATTTAATTACATGAGGTGGTTATTATAAAAAATTTAATGTGGAGTGAATAGAGACAAAGGAAGAGTAAATGAAAATTTTCCCTCTATATAATGACATGAATAAAATTAAAGGAGGTGGCATGCAAGACTAAAAGGATTGTGTGCATTAGACAAAGATATTGAATATGACAAAGTAAATTAAATTATGCAAAATAAGTATTATAAAAAAAGGGTAAAGATATATGATAGTTTATCCATTATTCTTATAAGTTGATGTGATGATGATAAATTATAAATTAATATAAAAATTGAATATTTTTGTTATTAAAATTAAGAAGAATTAATTGTGAAAACCACATCGTTCGGGATTTCTTTCCTTTTTATTACCCTTCTTTTCTTATTAAATAAATAAGAAAAAAAAAGTGGGAAAATATTTATTAAGGGTGGGAGGTAAAGCCAATCCAAATCCAAACCATATTGACAAATTTGAATTTTAGCAACTACTTGGCATTGAAGTAATATCAAAAATAAAATTTGCAAATAAGAAAAGTGATCAAATATACTTAACAAGAAAGATAAAATTAACTTAGCAATAAGGACATAGTATTTCATAATTATTTGAAATTATTTAAACTTAATTCATAATTATTTGAATCGCTACAAGTAACGCTACAAAGAATAAAACAATGGTAATTTTGAAAAATCACCAATGGGTATTTTTGAAAATTCACTGTCCTTATTTTTTGCAGCGGTACTTGTAGTGATATGTTGTAGCGATGCATAGCATTTTTTTATTTAAAAGAACAATGCTATACATCATTACAACAAATCATTACAAGTATCAATCTAAGAAGTATTAATTATATATATATATAATAAATTCAGATTTTATTCATTCAATACAAAAAATTTTAAAATATCTCAGAATAATTAGAAAATTTTGTTCTTAAGATAATCAATGCCTCTACTTGGGCGAGTACACTACTTTCAACACACACGCAAGTGGTGGTGGAACACAAATTTTGTAAATGAGGAGCGAGAAACATTGACGCGTGTGAACGGGTTAAGTTGCTACAAGAAAACGCCGAAAACGCTTTAAGAAAGCAAAAGGGTTAGATGTTAATATGTTATGGTACCATACATCAAGTACTAAGTAAAATATTTATGGAGATACTAACACTATTCCATGATTCGTATAAAATCCAAAAACTTGTTCCTGGCATCTGACACCTGTCTCTATTAAGCCATATTAGGTTTGGCAGTCGATTGAATTCAACTATTCTGAAATTCCCGCCTTATTTTCTCATTTTCTTTTTCCTGTTTTTGTTTTTGTTTTTCGGAAATAGTTCCCGCCATATAAACAATCTCTCCCGCAATTGGTACAATTATTGCTTTTTGATATATTTTGGAGCCAATGTGAAAACATAAAAAACAAAAACAAAAAGGGGGGAAACAAAACAAAAAAACAACTTCTTGATAGGGCACATTCGGTTCCGGATTTTGAAACAATTTGAACAACATCATTTTCGTTTTTTTTTAGCTATAGCTTTCAATCAACCATTAAAACTTATATGGCATAAATTGAAATAAAAATTTTGAAGTATTTGTTAGAAACCAAATCCAAATCAATAACTTAAGTTATTAAGTGAAAAATACGAGTCCATTCAAGACGTCCACCCAAGGCCTAACTCTGATACCATGTTAGAAATCATGATCCAACTCAATAACTTAAGTTACCAAGTGGAGGGTCTCTAGAACTTATTAACTAAGTTTGGGTGGGCTCGTATTTCCATTCCCCTCACTCTCGTGTCATTGTCGCGGTATCTATTCTATGTCTCAATGCTCGGGGGGCCTTTTTATCAAGAAACTAGTAGGTCTACCAAATCTCTAACTCAAAATTTCATTGCCCGTGTACATCCGGACTGTAAAAAAAGAGGAGTGTTGAAAGATTTATTCCACATGGATTTCTCACACCACCGAAACTTAGTTAATAAGTTTTATAGACCCTTCACTTGATAACTTAAGTTATTGAGTTGGATCTTGATTTCTAACAGTATTATTTACAAAAATATTAAATAATAAAAATAGTAAATTATAAAACATAGCATGCCTCCAATTGGATCCTTACAACTAACCAAATGATTTTGGAAAAATAAAATTAAAAAGTATGAGGGGTGTTTTGGCATTTGAGACTTAAAAGATAATTTATTTATTTATGAATGAGAGTGATTAAAAACAAAATTAATGGCATTGTCAAGAAAACAAATATAAAAAGTCTAAACAATAAAATAAATATGAATGAGAGTAAATAAATAAATAAATAAAAACTAAACTAGTGGCTTGTTTTAACATGATAGAGATAAGAAAAGTACATGTGAGGATTTGGATAACTGATAGGATGAGAGTTAAGGTGATACCGTGATTGTTTAAAACTCCTTAATTTTAAAGAGTTGTGGGTGGCTATATAAAAACAAATATGTCCCCATTATTATTTTGCATTTGTATTTTTTTTAGAAGGACAATCTTTGAAAAGAAATGTGACCAAACAAAGTCTCATTCTCCCTTTATACCATGCTACTCCATAAAAGTAAAAGCAATTTTTAATATTTATATACATTTTTTTAATTAAAATTTTCAAAATAATGTTCTCGTATTGGTCGACATAAATTTCAAATTCATAATTTTCCAAAACACCCTTTCATAATTCTCCCATATTGAACCAATGCCCCTCTTCAAATAATTAATTAATTATTTAATATTTAACCAACACATCTTTTTATTCTTGGTCGTTGTTTCAACAGTCACCATAGGCATCCTTTTCACATCTATATAAGGATTATACATTTTCATACTCACTTTGTCCCAATTTATGTGCATACATTGACTAAACACTTAGTTAAAAAATGCATTGATTACTTTGATTTTATTATATTTTTAAGTTTGTGTTCCAATTTTACCATTCTAAAAGAAATGATTACTTTCCTAGTTATTTGATAAAGGGGTATAATTGGAAATTTATTCTAATTTTTAATTTGAAAAATCAAAGTGATAACATATTTCGGAACATCCCAAAATGGAAAGGTGATCACATAAATTGGGACGGATGGAGTATATATTTTCTCTCTTCTCTATTTGTTCTCTCACACACATATAATCTATTACACTACTTTAAATCTATAATTGTACGTGGATAAAACTATGTGTTTCTTTTATTTGATTCAAATCATCTATCTAGTTATGAGATACTGAAAGCACATAGAGAAAACATGAATATTATGGTGAGATACATCAACACTTTTACAAATGTATAACCAATGTGTCAGTAAATTATGTGATCTTGTATGTATTTTCTTTGATTATAGATGCTTCAAAAATGAAAATTTTATGATATTTTTTCATCACATGTGTTTTTGACGTGTATTTTTTACTGGTAATAGTATAAAAATAGATATAGATGTGTTCATTCTGAAAATCTTCAAAGATTTCAAAGTGGTAGTTCACACATATGGATTTAGTGCAGGCGTGCCAGTAAGGTTGACCTTGTACCTTATCAAAATTTGAAATTGGTTCGAAGAGAAACGAACCAAATATGTATCAAGAAATTGTAATGGTTCGACTTTGCCTCAGTGAAGAGGACTTTAATTATATAATAAAAGGGAAAATAACTATAAACAAATTGAAATGTAACAAGTAAAACAAATAATTAAAATGATTCGAAAATACCATAAAGTTATATTATTACCTCCATAACTAGTACAGCAACAAAACAATTTATTAAAGTCCTTTGAATCAGGGATTCTATTCTAAATAATCATATTAAAAAAGGATAAAAAGAAGGGGGGAGAGATCTTAGAAGAAAATAATAAAGAGGAGGGTGAGTGAGTTATAGACGAAAAGGGAAAGAGAAATCCTATGGAATATGGGTTGAGAAGAGAAGTCATAAATTAAGAGATACGTACATGAGAGGAATAGATATAAATGTAATGTTGAGTTGTGTTGTTGAGGAACCCTTTGCATGAAGAGTCATTCATTTATTTATAGATTTTGGAGATAACTGTCTTCAATCCATTTCTAATAACATGCTGACAAGTGTTTACTGCTCCAAATTTTTTAATTTGGTAACTACTGCTTCATTTGGGGCTCTCCATTTGAATTTGACGACTAATTTCTACTTTTCTTTGATTTATGCCTTTGACCCAATGAAAACCCACCATTTGTCTTTGAAACAGCTTCTCTGATCATGCTAGTGTATGCAAAGTATTCTGAATTTCAATTTTAAATTCAATAATTGATATTAAATCGCATTTTTCCTTCTATAATATTATTCTTAATAGAGTAACTGCTTGACAATTATTAGCAGTTCCTTTGGTGTTTTGTATTTCATTTTTATAAATCTGGTTTAGACACTTGGCTTAATACCTGTCATTGTCCTCTTTTTATTATGGACATATGTTCTTTTAACATTGGGCAGTTATTTTTAATAGTGAACAAGATGAGAAGGATGAAATCTTTTGAAAACTTCTTGTTTTCCTATTTGATTCATGTTGAAGAATAAAAGAACTCATTTATTTGAGAAAATACAAACTATAAATAATCAACCAATCCCTTTAAGGTAAAGATGTTTCTAATAAAGATTTGTAATTGTCCATTTAATAAGTTATCACTTCTTATTTATTATTTTTAAAAATAAAAAAGTGAAAGCTTTGATATTTTTTACTATCTTAATTTTAAAAAATAATTATGAACACTTTAAAATAAAAAAAAGGTAACTTATCCAAATAAGCTACCACCTTTTAATTTTTACTTTTAAAAGCAAAAAAGGTGGAAGTTGTCTGTCCCTTTGTTAACATATGGGCTAGCATATTTTTCAATCCTACTTTGCATACCACAGTGACCCACATTTTAGGTAACATTAATCCTCATGCCCAATGTTGTGCTGGTAGGTGGCATGCTAATTAAACTGCACATTTTGTTTGGTTCCTCTTGTGAGTTTGTGACTTATCAACATCTAATATTGAGAAATGTTCGTATCACTTATAGATAATTGTGGATACATATTTTGAAAAACTCACTGTTGGATTAAATACCATGTATATGCATGTCACACATGCAAAAAATTATAGAAATCCAAAGGTTAGTTTCTTAGATATGTGACCGAAAAAAAATGTGACAGTTTTTTGCAATTAGAACTTTTCACAGTCTGTGTTTTGAGATGCTGATCGACATCAAATAATTATGATTTTTGGCAAACTCAATATTCATAATAAGAGTATGTAATTCAATTATCGGTTTTTTAAAATATGCATTCCACAGTTACCTATAAGCTTGACATTTGCTAATATGAACATTACTCATCATATATCTAACTAAAAAACAAAACTAAGAAATAGATCAACTTGGTGAACTACGAGGCATTGCATATTCAGGTAAGATAGTGTGTAAAAAGCTATTTATATGGGATATTATGCTTTTTCATTTGAAGATATGAATCATGGAATATTAGAAGCAATGAAGTAGAGAACCACTTTGGAAAGTTAAACTTCCTGAATTTGTAATATCAGAAATTGCATCATCTCTTCATATTTTTTATTCAAATAAGGGGGCAAATAGGAGGTGGTTATGTACAAATTAAACTTGCGCCTTTTGAAATTTTCTCGGCCCTGCTATCGACTTGATCAAGTAGAATCAACTCATCATATCGTTAATTCTATAGACATAATTCATTCTATGTATGATTCCAATATGCTTTTGAATGGCTTATCTAAGTCTGGTCGAATCGATGAAGCCAGGCAACTGTTTGACAAAATGCCTGAAAGGGATGATTTTTCTTGGAACACAATGATTGCAGCTTATGCCAGTTCAGGAAGACTAACTGAAGCTAGACAACTTTTTGATGAGATTCCAAATAGGAATTCTATTGCTTGGTCATCCCTCATTTCTGGGTGTTGTCGATATGGACGTGAGATTGAAGCTCTTGAATTGTTTTGGCATATGCAAGTTGAGGGACAGAAGCCCACTCAGTACACATTGGGCAGTGTTCTTAGAGTGTGTTCAAACCTTTCTCTGCTCTTAGGAGGGGAACAGATTCATGCTTATGCTGTAAAGACTCAATTTGACTTGAATGATTTTGTTGTCACTGGTCTAGTTGACATGTATGCAAAGTGCAAGTGCATTTTGGAAGCTGAGTATCTTTTTGAGTTGATGCCAAATAAGAAAAATCACGTGCTGTGGACTGCCATGGTTACTGGGTACTCTCAGAATGGGGATGGGCTTCGAGCAATTGAGTGCTTTCGAGACATGCAAGTGGAAGGGGTTGAATCCAACCAGTTTACCTTTCCGAGCATATTGACAGCTTGTGCGTCAATTTCAGCACGTCGTTTTGGGGTACAGGTGCATGCTTGCATAGTTAGGAGTGGATTTGGGGCTAATGTTTTTGTCAACAGTGCGTTGGTTGATATGTATGCAAAATGTGGAGACTTGACTGGTGCAAGGAGAATGTTAGAGACTATGGATATTGATGATGTGGTTTCTTGGAACTCCATGATAGTTGGCTGTGTGAGGCAGGGGTTTGAAGAAGAAGCTCTGTCATTGTTTAAAAAAATGCACGCGAGAAATATGAAAATCGATGATTTTACATACCCATCAGTTCTAAATTCTTTTGCTTCTATAATGGATATGAAAAATGCGAAATCTGTCCATTCTTTGATTGTCAAAACTGGATTTGAAGCTTATAAGCTTGTGAGCAATGCTCTTGTTGACATGTATGCTAAACGGGGAAACTTACATTGTGCATTTGAAGTTTTTAGTAAAATGTCAGACAGGGATGTGATCTCATGGACCTCCCTGGTCACAGGCTATGCGCACAATGGCTCCCACGAGGAAGCTCTCAAGTTGTTTTGTAACATGAGAATCTCTGGGATTTATCCAGACCAAATTGTAACTGCCAGCATTTTGAGTGCCTGTGCAGAATTGACAGTTCTGGAATTCGGGCAACAAGTTCATGCAAACTTTATTAAATCTGGCCTTGGATCAACCTTATCGGTAGATAATTCCCTTGTAACAATGTATGCAAAATGTGGTTGCATTGAAGACGCTAATAAAGTCTTTGATGCCATGCAAGTTCGTGATGTGATTACTTGGACAGCTCTAATAGTTGGTTATGCACAAAATGGTAAAGGGAAGTACTCTGTAAGATTCTACGATGAGATGATTGCAAGTGGCACAAAACCCGACTTTATCACTTTCATTGGCTTATTATTTGCTTGCAGCCATGCGGGCCTTGTAGAAAATGGTCGCCGCTACTTTGAATCAATGGATGAGGTTTATGGGATTAAACCAGGTCAGGAACATTATGCCTGTATGATTGACCTTTTGGGGCGCTCAGGGAAACTTGCTGAGGCCAAGGAGTTACTGGATCAAATGGCTGTGGAACCAGATGCCACTGTATGGAAGGCATTGCTTGCTGCATGTAGAGTATATGGGGATATAGAATTGGGAGAGAGGGCAGCAAACAACCTCTTTGAATTGGAACCCATGAATGCTGTGCCTTATGTTTTGTTATCTAATATCTATTCTGCATCTGGTAGATGGGAAGATGCTGCTAGAATCCGTCGATTGATGAAATCAAGGGGGATCAGTAAGGAGCCTGGGTTCAGTTGGATTGGAATGAACAGCAAAGTACATAGATTTATGTCTGAAGATAGAAGCCATCCAAAAACAGATGAGATTTATTCAAAGGTTGATGAGATCATGATCTTGATTAAGGAAGCTGGTTATGTGCCAGACATGAATTTTGCCCTCCATGACATGGATGAAGAGGGAAAGGAGCTTGGTCTTGCTTATCACAGTGAGAAGTTGGCAGTTGCTTTTGGGCTTCTCACTGTGCCACAAGGAACACCAATTCGGATTTTTAAGAACCTCCGGGTTTGTGGTGATTGCCATACTGCTATGAAATTTATATCTGGAGTTTTTCAGCGGCATATTATTTTGAGGGATTCGAATTGTTTTCATCATTTTAGAGAAGGAAAATGTTCTTGCGGGAACTATTGGTAGAAATTTCATCTCATAACTTGCAATATCCAAAACTTGAAAGCATCATGGAGTTTGTGGGCATTCAATATGCATTGTGAGATTAACATGATTGAATGTTTCTATGGCAGAAGTGATCTCTTGAGTCAATTGTGTTATCAAAATTTTCGTGATTGGTTCTGCTTGAGAATTGAAATTCCAGAAACTTTTTTTTGATTCCCGAAATGTATTTGTTTCACCATAAGTTATTGTAGAACGGAAAATAATTTCCAAAATAAAATTTACGGGAAAGAACTATTTTTTGGTATGGAGTCTATGGACTATGGAAGACTTCATAGGATGCAGAATTTGCAACCCAAGGAAGTTTTATTTCATATGCTGGGGTCAAGAGGCAGCGCCAATTGTGAGGAACAATGTGCAGATTTGTTATTGTTTTCCTTGCAAATTAACAATCAAATCATCTTTATTGGGGCCTTTTTCGACAATCCAGAAGATAAAGCTGGCCAAATTTGATGGCCAGCTCAGAGCTAACTTGCAAAACCGGCCATGTGGGTGGTAGTGATTTTCACACTTCTCTAAACAACCTTTACTTGCAAGCATGTCGCTTCTGGGTTGGCAAATTTATTGGCTACGCACCACCCGCATCTACAAAACCTCTCTCTCTCTCTCTCTCTACCTTACCTTACAAGCATGTCACTTATATCTGGGTTGGCAAATTTCTTAGCTACGCACCACCCTCTCTATCTCTCTCTCTCTCCGCACGCATGATTTAGCATTTTACATTGATCAAACAAATCAGATTCAACAAAAGGAAAGTAGATAGAATCTACAACTTACAATGGAAGACCCATATTATGCAATCTAGCTTTGCTCAAAAGTCAAAACACAGTATAAAAACGTTCAAAATGTATGGCATAACAGATTGGTAAGGTAATAGAACTGTATTCACATGCTATTCTTTCATCCATTCAATTTCCAACGGGATTGGAATAACTAATCAGAAAGGGGAAGAACTCGAATTTCACTATAACATCATAGAAGTGAGCAAAAACAGTATACATCAAACGAACATGCTAGTTTTCATCAAAGCTCCCGTTTTGTTGGCCTCCAACAACGCGTTACAAGTGCCCCAAAAACTAAAATATGACTACAACATTGTAACGTATTAGCAACTCATCCCATCACAGTAAAAACACAACAATAACATCACATTGTAAATATGTATATAATGTTGGAACATCATTTGCCGAGCAACCCCCATTTTACGTGCTTTTTCATAATTCTGCCTGCAAAAACTTTCTTATGGATCTCCTTAAGGGACAACCCACAAACCCAAAATTCTCGTGCGAACCTTGTTTTTGTTGTAACTAATCTGTGTGACAGCAGGAGGATATTGGGTCCTGGAACACTGGGGGAGCATCGAAGTATGGCTCAGGTGGGCAACTACGCATCCAAAAACCCATTCACATTGTCTAAAGATGCAACCATTGCATGTTCATGAATTTATTTCTTCATATGCTCAGGGATGAGACGTTGACGCAGTTCAGGAGACGCACCAGACAGTTCTGTCAGAAATTTGGCAAGGGCAACATCAAGCACAGCTAAAATAGGGAGAGAAGGAAAGGATATTGTATATTAACTTACCTTGTGCAGTGAAATTGAATAGAGGAGGAAGCGGTCGGCCATTGGGTAAACATACATTTGGGTCTCTCAAATCGTCAAAGAAAGGGTGGGCACATGCCTCCAACTGAGAGTCAGCAAATAATTAGGAGATAAATATATCCAACCAGCATCTTATAAAGTTCTAATTATTATATTCAACCTTCCCAACAGGTGAGAAAAATTTTAAACAAAATGAAATAATAACAGTTTCTCAACTTATATAATCCCAGAAAAATATAAAAAGAAAGGGAAAATAACAAAAGTTCCCTGGAGTTTGAACTCCCACAAGTAAATTTCACTGTTGGAGTAATAAACACAAAATTGAAGTTTGATACCCCACCATATTTTCAAAAATTGCACAAATTGCTTCCATATCTGAAGCAACTGAAATTCAAGTCGAAGTCAATAAATGAAACCTTGTCTACCCTATGCTTGAGGCTTGGACTTACACCTAAAGAAAATTAAATAAATAAATACCACCTTCTATAAGTGATTGAAGTTTAACCCAAAGTTAGGGTTCAAAACCTAGGCAGCATTGATATCTAGGTATTAAAACATTTAGATACAGTAGCAGCAGTTGAAGATTCCATTTCTCCATCCACATAACCATGGATTTAAAAATCATCAACATGAAAGAAATTTTGACCGAAATATATAGTATTGGAGGGGTCCAAGATAAAATGCGGCATCAATTTCGTTTTTGAGCATTTCTCATGGAAAAAAAAAAAAAAAAAAATTCGATATATATCAGTCAATATATCTGATTTGACGAAACAACAGTAGTATTTCGGCCAAGAACAAAAAGAGGAGATAGAGGAAGATCAAGGAGCTGTCGCCAAAGCTGCTGCTGTCGTAGCTTTTGCAGCTTATTCACTTACCAGCCCCAATGCTGTGCCTCCTGCTTCGCCACCTCTCTCTCTCTCTCTCTCTCCCCGTGTGTGTGTGTGTGTGTCAAAGACTCAGCCCTTGTTTGGGTGAAGATGACAAGAACTGAAGGAGTCTTTTTCAAGAAAACAGACAAGAAATGACTGGCAAACAATCCATTTCATTTCCACTTACATAAATTTATCTATTTGTAAACTAATCCTTCCCTTTCTTATTTTATGAGGCAGCCCACTTCATTTTTCATACAATTGTTCACTTCACAAAAATTTCCCAACACTCATATTATTTATGCTAAAATTTATTTTCTACACTAATAATTAAACCCTTGTTAAAAAGATCCAATTTATAACTCTTTTCTTATATAAATTATTCTAATTCTCTTTTTTTTTTTTTTATTCCGATACTAGCAATAATTATACCTTTACAACTTTATTCAAAATAGAAAAATTATATAAAAAAATTGAAATTAAAAAATTATATTACATATAACACATACACGTCATATATATATATATATATATATATATCGGTTCCGATCCTGTAGGACGTCCTCACGCTCATTATCGTAAGGACGTCCATTTTGGAAGCCATAGGAATGATATTCTGAAAAATTGACCGTTAGATTAGATAATCTTCTTATGAATATCATGTCTGCCAAAAATCACAGTGATCCGATAATCGGTTTTCAAAATACAGTCCCGTAAAACACTTAGTATTTACTGTTGGATGCTGTCAAAGTTGTTTAAATGATTGTATTTTAAAAACCAACCGTTAGATCACTGTGATTTTTGGCAGACATGACATACATATAAACATTATCTAATCCAACGGTCGATTTTTCAAAAATACCTCTCCCAGTGAAAACGTCCTTACGATAAGAGCGTAAGAACGTCCTTACAGGATGTATAAGAATATGACATTATTATTTATTAGATAAATAATATTTATGTAAATGTTATGTGACATTTAAATGCTAAACTATTATAAATGTGTACTCTTTATTTATTTTGCAACATGCACTTACATCCAACTCACCATACACTTATCATATACACATTTTATTTATAATATTCTTATTCTAAAATGTTTAATAAAATTAATTTCATTATTTTCTCAAGTTTTATTGAAAATTTTCATGTTTTACTATTAATTTCCTTCATTTCTCTAAATGGAAATTGAAATTTTCTTTTCTCTTAATAGTTCTCTATTTTTGGATCTTTGACTCCTTGTCCTCTTTGGTTTTTTAATATAATTATTGATTATCAAAAAAAAAAAACCTCCATTGATATCAATATTTAAATCCTTGCACATAACCAATGAGATTGTGCTCTATTGGTTAGGGTGGTATGAGGCTGAGTGATAGGTTTATGCTCCGTTTGGTAGGAGGGATGGAAAAATAGAAGAAAGGAAAGTAGGAGGGATAGGATTTCCTCCCTCAGGGGAGGGAAACCCTTTTTCCTTTCTATGTGTTTGGTATGATGGATGGAAAAGTGGTTTCCTTCCTTCCATGTGTTTGGTAAATTGGGAGGATGGAAAGGAAATAAAGCACATAAATTACAATTTTACCCTCAAATATATTTAACCAAAATGACATTATACTACTAAATTCTAATAACCATTAAAGATTCAGTTATATGTTCATAATTGAGAAATGATAATTTTATAAGTGGGTCTCCGATGAGAATTTTTTTTAAATTACTTTTTGTCAGAAAAACAAATTCTAATATTTATGAAATTCTCTTTATCAGCTCCTTCTTTGAAAGGCTGAGGGGTTTAAACCAAAAAACTGATGTTAAAATGGTCTTTTCAAAGCCCACATAAGCTGATCTCCAGTTTTCCTTCCACTTTTCCGCCCGAAATTGGGCAAATTGAATACCTCCCCTTTTCCCCCCCCCATTTTTCCCTCCACTTTTCCCTTCCCTCCGTACCAAACATGTCCCAAATCTCTCTTCCCTCCACTTTTCCCTCCTCCCACTTTTCCCTCGTAACAAACAGGCCATTAGGGTTCAAGTCTATACATGAAGTTCTTCCATACACCTGGGTATATAAAATAAAGGTAAATTATCCAAAAGTCCTTAAGTTTAGAGCTTTATACCACGTGATTCAACTTTATACCATGAGATCTCTGAGATTTCCAAATTCCTTTGTCTATTCGTTATGTTAAAAATACCCTTGGACTTAATCATATAAAACGCTCATTGAAGAAATTATGGGTATAGCATCCTATAAAATAATAATAATAATAATGCAAATATATACACTATCTATCAAAGATAGAACTTCACGTAAAACCGGAAATTCTCGAACATATAAAGCATCGAGAAAAGAAGATTTTAATTTAAAGATCTTAAAATTAAGTGAACTTCATTTAGAGCAATTAAATTTCTTACAGCTGTGCAACGTAAATTTGGTGAATACTGGAGCAGCCTTGATACAAGATCCACTGCTTCAGGGGGCATTCTCTTGTGAAATATCTGGAAAAAAAAAAACTTCAATAAGATTTCCGCTGTCATAAAAATGATGTATACAATATTACTGAAGATAACATGGAGTAGGTCCTCCTGATGGAATTGTTAAAAGACCTTATGCCACGGGTGAGCTTTGATCTGAGGAAACTTGAATTCACTGTAATTTGGATTCATGCACTTGATTTCTTCTCTGGTTGGTGTCCCCAAAATCTAATATAGAACAATCAAAACAAAATCGCTAAGAGAGAATGCACAACAGCAAGAATAAAAATTTTAAACTAAATAAAATAAATGCACAAGCAGAGACAGTGAAAGTACACCTTAATAATTTCCACCAGCTGATCAACACCACTTTCCCCAGGAAAGAGTGGCTGCACAAAATGAAACACCCAGTAGACATCAGAACTAGCCATGTAACATGTTCATGAACGAAACCAAAGTTTATAAAAAAAACACTTATAGACTATTAATGTGTAAATTCCATCAAGAAATGCTTAAAAAGAGGGTAGTAAGATGGTGATGGTAACATCCGAAACTCCAATGCCCAACAATATAAATAAAATATACATATTAATAGAGAAGACACTTTGGCATAAATAAATGCTTCAAGCCTAAAAGATCACCAACGAATTCTAGAATCTAAAAATAGTAAGGCATGAGTGACATGATGCACAATAATGAAAGGCAACAGAAGCACAATGCATAAATTTCCTAACTAGATGAAGTGAAAAAGTGAAGAGATCTTGATACATCTGTTTGGCGCTCATCATGAACCAAAAGAAATGTGTGATTACATAATCACCAACCAATTCCAAAAGAATTAGCAAGAAAAAGAAAATGATTTCATCAATTATGATAGAAGTAAAAATACATGTCCCATCCCTGCACATACTATCACTCTAGCAAACCCTTGGTGAAGTAAATTCAAAATTTCTTACATGTGCTAGAGGATTTATAAGATCGTTGATGATAAAAGTTCAGTCAAATCACTAAGAGAAACTCGAATATAAACAGTTAACACCCACCTGCCCTAGAAGAAGCTCAGCCAAGACACAACCGGCAGACCACATATCAATTGCAGTGGTGTATTCTGTTGCCCCAAATATCAGTTCTGGAGCCCTATAGTACCGTGAGCAAATATATGAAATGTTGGGTTCACCCGGCACCTATGATTCAGCTTATAAATGTTAAAATTTAGCATTCTTGATCAGGAGCATTTAAATATTCCAAGAAAGAAAAACATACCAACATCTTTGCACTACCAAAATCACATAGCTTTAGCTGTGCGGTGTGGGGATTGACCTGCCACAAGCATCAGAATCTCATTTTAAACAACACTTAGAGAATCTCAATGTGAAACAAGTATCATCATCACGACTACACCAAGAAGTATCCACAAATAAAGTGCATTCACTTTCAAGAATCACCACTAATTGATTGAACTAAGAAACTGTAAATGTGAAGTGTTAAAAAGTTACTTTCAACTTTCAAGGCTCTTTTTTTTTCCTATAATCTATTTCCAACACCAACAGCTACATGCACCAAATTACTAAGAAAAGAAAAATAACCACTTTTTGTAGGCAACATTATTTCAGATCAACTGAATATAAGAATAGTGAAGATCTTTTAAATTTTATGATTTCTAAGCATAGGTGTGGCTGTTGAGTGCCAACATCAACATGGAGTGTCTGACATAGCAATTCCATACTATGAAGACATCAGGGCATAACTGTATTACATATATGTGTTAAATTAATTTAATTTATAGCTTGCCACCATTATCTTTTTTTTTTGCTAGGGCCAGAGTAATTAAACAAAAATGTTGGTATGTTACCTAATGCAATACAGGGATGATGAAATCAAATAGTTAGGACAGCATTACTGTCATATCTAACAGTTCAAAATGAAGTTGAACATTACTGCCATACGACCATGGGCATGCCATAATCATCCATAAACATATTTGTGAAGAAAAGGAGAATCAATTCATTAAAATCATAATTCAGCTACATATTTACATAGATGGATAGAATGGCCTTGAGTCATTGCGAATCATCATTGACAATAACAACGTTACAACTCTCAACAAATTCAGTCATAATATCTACCCAAACTTCCATCCATGATCATAAGGTATTGGTTCCTTAAAAATCATTGCGTGATAACTTCATGGTTATGAAACAACTCACTTGCTTTATTGTCTAAATGCTAGATAATGGACATAATACATAATTAATCCAAAATGCATCTGATATAGTAAAACCAAAAGAATCCCTTAACAACTTATGCCTGTCCTACACTCCTACCAAAGTCCGAAATCATCTAAGAGTTTGGAATGAAAAATCTAGAGCCTTCAGAGTTGAAGAAAATCAAAGGGCTCTAGAGCTGACATATTCATGCATACACTGATATCAAACTCATAGAATATATGCAAGAACTTACCAATAAATTCTGTGGCTTAATGTCACGATGACAGACACCAATGACGCTGTGAATGTAATTAAGTGCACGGCAAATCTACAAAAGAGAAAAGAATATAACAAAAATTATATCTTGAAACAACGAGTCGGTCAGCCCAAAAAAGTAGCTACACTAAAAAATTCAGTATGCATAGCAGAAGGGCCACATAAATCACAAACAACAATACATATTAATGCACACTTTCAAAGTTCACCTGGTATGCGTAAAGTTGAACAAATATAACGGGCACATGTTGGTTCATCCTGCTATAGTGCTTTGAAACTCGGTAAACAGTTTCAGAAACATACTCAAGGACAAGGTTAAGGTACACTTCATCTTTTTCAGTAGTTGAAAAGAAACAGTGCTTCAGTTGAACAACATTAGGATGGTCAAGTAAGCGCATAATCTGAAGTTCTCTATTTTTGTATCTCTTATCCTGCAGAACCTTCTTTATTGCAACGGCTTCACCTGTTTCCAGGCACTTAGCCTTCAACAGAAAAATAAAAAGTAAGTAGAAAGAAGTAAACATCAATACCTGGATAATGCAAAAGACAAAAAACCAAAACCTCAATTTGTATATGGACACATGCAGATCATTTCAAAGTACCTGAAAGACCACGCCAAAAGAACCAGTGCCAACCACACGCTCTGCCATGTATGAGATTGTCTGATACCCAGATAACAAACAAATGTTAACAGCATTGTTCGTGACCAAACCCTCAAATTATTAAAATAAAAAATTATCAGCTAAAGTAAACCTATACATTGAGGGAAGGCTCCAAATCAAAGCAAGTAGCATGCAGAGAAAACTTAGAACGCATTAACCAATCAAATGTAAAAGTTTTCATTGTGTGGAATCATCAAAACCTTGACTGCCACACTTGAGTGAATAAATGATGCATTAGAATTATTGTTGCTGATCTCATTCAATAGAAGTTCAAAATTAGCCATAAATGATGAACTAGTATTATTGTTGCTGATCTTGTTCAATAGAAATTCAAAATAAGCCATGAGATGGCATCAATACAAACAAAAGCTGGTCTCCCCTACACCTCCCATCCCCCAAACAGAATTTAAAAGTTATGGACAAAGAAATATCTGATCGCATCAATGCCTGTGCACCAACAAAAATATGCAAAATGAGAAACCTAACCACTATGGGATCTAGAAAAATAAATAGGAAAAAAAAATGCAACAAACAGGCAACCCAGGAAATGCAACACCATCCAATCAGGGAAATCAAATTACCTGTTTTGGTTTTCCATGTCGACCGCCTATTGTAGTTTCTATAATCTGACCTGTTTCTGTTCCATTACCATTTACAACAGTGGCTTCCATTTCCTGCATGATTCAAAACTACAATCAGTATCACTATAGCAGTCAAGGGAAGCTATTAACCACAAAATGCATTCAGAGAAAGATAAAGATTTATTTAAAAATAAATAGACAAATCCCCTACAAAATTTCACCTTATCATCATGATTATCAGTTCTCTCATCTCTGATTTTCATTTCATGCATTTCTTTAGGCAGCTGATCATAACCAGATCTTCCAGTTCCAGAAATAGAAGATATATTGGAAGTGCTTGCAACAGTTTCCAAGGAGGTAGAAGCCATATGCTGCTCTAGACCTGTGGTACTTTTCTCCACAGCATTCAATTCACCAATAACCTTTCGTTCTGCTTCTTGATCAACCTTTGCCCTCTTTGTGATAGAATCCCCACCCTAAGTGAAAATAAAATAAACTTTACTACAAAACAATTATGAAATAAAATGTTGAAAATAAATCAAAAAATCTCAATAGGTAGATACATTAAGCCACATAACCTCTTCATGTTTACAACCTTACTGCGTAGCTCATCTTATATTTCTTTCAAGATAACGAAATTTAATGGATACAAAAGCAGTAATCTTCACAAAAAAGATATGATCCAATCTTTCCTCAACTATTTGATATGATAGATTAATCAGAGCTAGAAGTTTCAAATTCAAATTTGAAGAAGACGAATGCACTTAATTCAACAAAGAATAAGAAATGGAAGAGGAGAAGGTGAAATCATACAGTTTCATCAATCCAGTTATGTTTCAATCATCATGTAGGTAAACAACTAAATGCAATTAGCACTGGACAAAAGTCCACTGCTTACATGGGAGGTCTTCATCTTTAGAGGGTTTTCCCAAATTGGTACCATAAGTTACTGTATGTATCAGTATCACCTGCAACCTAAAACCATCATTCTAACGGCTTGGAGCACACTACAAAACTTATTTTTCTGTCGCTCAAACTAATCGAATTAATCCATAGGTGGCAACTGTGATAAGAAAGAGAAACAGTAGATGAAAAAAAGGGGGAAATAAAAAGAAATAACGCAAAATTGAATAAAATAAAACTTAAACAAATTCTGATCATCTATACTTTTCTTTCAACTCATCTTATATGCCTCTTTTCCTAAATTGATTCAAGATAATAAGAATAGCTTTAACGCAATACTTCAACAGCACATTACTCTAAGATGACACAACAAATGCACATACCCCAATAGAGAGAGAGAGAGAGAGAGAGAGAGAGAGAAGCTACATCTATGAGTGATTTAAAAGGAATCTAAGGCTACAGTATCAAAAGACGCCTAAAGGCTAAACTAGGGATGCAGCTTCAAGGTTGAATCCTCTCAATCTCATACCTAAAAGTGAGAGGCGCACACCTTAAGCCTCAAGGTTCTACTTAGCATTATAAATTTCTTCAATAGGCATCAAGTAAATCAGATGAACTACATCAACATGAAACTTTCCAGGGCATAACAACTCTTTGTGGTTGGAAAGTAAAGCCACAGTAAGATTTAGTACTCAGCAACACAGTTTTGAGTATGTACCTGCTCGCATATCTTCATTTTTAAAAATACTCCACTTTTTTTTTAAGAACATATTCATTAGTTTAATTCTTAGACTGATTCCATTTCTTTCTTCTGTGTTTTTTTTTTTTTTTTTTTTTTGGTTCTTATAATAATTACTTTATTCTTACGGCGCACAAACACATGTCTGGGGGATGAAAGCTTCTGCAAAGTTTGTTGAATCACTAAATCAACCTCACTCCCACATTCCAAATATCTAATTAATAGCAACCAAAATTTGGACACTACAGCACTGAAGCAAAAGTTCCTTTACGAAGATGAAGGAAAACTGATCAAGAAATAGAAGACAAAATGGATGCCCATTCATTCCATATTGCAAACTGTAATCTCCTAACAACCGTGTAGCTGTCAGTACCTAATCTCAAAAAATAAAAACAAAAATTACTTGAATATTTATCAAAGTTCATTAATGATCAGTCCATCGTCAATGGTAATGGCAATCCAAATTATGGGATGCGAAAGATTGAAACAGTTTGGAAGAAGATTGAGTAAGCTAACAAGAAACCTAATGAATAATGATGCCAACATAGATATGATGAGTTACTTAACTGTATGGAAAACATCAGCTCTCAAGAAACATTCTTTGAATGTTACAAACCAAAACAAAGAATTAAAGGGGGTTCTTCATCAAGAAGTTTTACTTACTTCTATATGAAAATATTTAATTTCTCAAGCATTTCTCAAAAGATGTCCCAAGTTTTATTTAGATCCCTATAAATTTTACAAAAGTTTTCAATGATTTCAAAAAAGGGCTTCTAAGAAAATGTATTCGCCTCCAGCGAAGAGAATTCACTGTATTACGTTTCAACATCAAACTACTACCATAACATCACCACAGACTCCATTTCCCAAGGCTTCTTCCTCCAAGTTTAGATTTCAGAGCAGAAATTAGATCTGAAAATCATTTTCTGCCAGTGATGACGTGTGTGTTCTCTTTATCCACATGGCATGTGAATGTAGGTCAAGGTCAAATGACAGACTACTCTTCCTACTTATCACAAGAGAATAGCCCATAGCCCAAAATCCAAATGCTTGTGCTTTGAGGAAATGAGTAAAACTTCTCCCAATCTCATCATCTAAAAAAGTGCAAGCCAAACACCATATCTTACTTTTCTGCCTCTCTGGTGGCAAGTTGGCAACAGACTTCAAAGTTCTTGCACTTCTTCAAGCTCGCCCAAACCTTCTCTCTTGTGGACATAGCTCCATAGACAATAATGCAAGATCATATCAAGCACAAACTAGGTGATCCATAACTCTCTTTTTCAAGGGAACTCAAGCATGAATGTCCAAACCATGCTCCTTGGGCATGAAGATCAATGGGAGCAATTCCCGAGGGCCAAGGCAGAAAAGAAATTCATTGCTTTCACTTACTCTAGCTGTTTCTAAATTCGAATTACGTAATGACATAGGTCACAACTCACAACCAACCAGAATCTTGAAATGTTTAATGTCTACCTTTCATCCTACTCCAATAAAGCAGCCAGGCAGTGCTCCGTAATTTTAAAATGAACCATTATATAGTATTCTACTGCAGTTTATGCAATTAGATATTCATAAAACAAGCAAAACTACATGGAAGGGACACAACAATTTAACATAATAGTAAGCCCAACTTCTAATCGAGACTTAGCTATCAACTGCCTTCATAAAGCCTGAACTGGAATTTCATTATTCGTGAAAAAATTAATGCATCATTGAGCAACCAATACAATTCCAGACTATACGATACATGATGAACAAATCCCAAATGAAATCATTAATGAAAACCCCGACAAGATGTTTGCCTATATGGATCAGCTAACCTAGTATCTAATCTAATTATAGAAAAATCCCTAAATGTATACTAAAATTAGCCTAATAATTGAAGGGAGGGGTGTTACAGAAGAAAGGTAAAATAAAAAACGCTCATATTTCAAAAAAAAAATAGAAAATAAAAAATAAAGCGCCTCGACACCATAAAAATCTCTAAATGCATATCAAAATCTTTTTAGCTCGAATAAAAAAACTAAAAATAAAAATAAAAAAGGAAGATGAAGATGAAGAAGAATCAAACAGAAGAAAACCCGTATAGATAGCAAGGAAAAATAATAAAATATAATCCCATATTACTCAAACCTAATAACACAAAAAACCTATAATCATCCAATCATACCTCAACATTAACATCTGATACATATTTACATATATGTATGTGTACAAATATAACAAAAACAAAAGCAAAAAATGAGGGAAAAAAGAAAAATACATAGGAATAAATTACGCTCCGTTTGGCAGCTGAGAAAACGTACGAAATGAAAAATAAAAATTTTAAAATATTATATTTTTATTATTCATGAACCCCCAAAAAATCCACTCGGCAGCGCCTTATACATCTTTTTGGCCTAATCCAGGTCCAGACCGGTTTTATCCCTCTTTTTGAAACCAAAACAATATATAATACAAGATGTGAAAATTAATTTTCTTTTCTCGACAACCAAACAAGAGAGAGAGAGAGCTCTTACGGGATCGGAAACAGAGGAGCGACCAGAAGCAATGCTCTTGAGTCGACGCATCACATTCATTGTTCCAAACAACAAGAGCCAGATTTCTTCTTCTCCGCTCACAGATACCAGAGGAGAGGGAGAAGGGAGAGAGAGAGTTTCTCTCTCCTTTGCGATTCACAGATAGAGAAAAATAATCCAACAAAGAATGGAAGAGAGTGAGTTTGAGCCTTTCTCTCTCTAGACTTTCTCTCTCCGCAAAGCCTCCAAATGTCTTTATGTTTTTTTCGATTTTTTCTTCGGTCAAAGTCATCGTCAAGGCAAATCATTCCAACAACCTCATTCGTACTTCAGTCAAACAAAGATTTATAACCGTCGATTGATCATCATGCGCCGATCTGACGGTGGAAATTTAAGCTTTGCTGGTACTTTTGAGGGATTTGTTGAGGGAGTTTTATTCAAATGCCCTTGTTTGATACGTTATTTACGAAAATGGGCTTCGGATATATGCGATCGGAATATTCGCGAGTTTCGACGGTCCATTTTTGACGGTTGGATTAGGCTTTGTTTGGTAGCGTATGAATCGGTCCTTTTAAATTTAATCACACATAATTGAGGAGGAGTAAAAATGATTTATTTCCAATAAATAACTTATTTTTTGTTCTTTCACACCATGGCGGTTCTAGTGGCTGTGATGACGATGAAAATATAATCATAGTGGTATTAATAATACCTAAAATAAATTATAACAAAATTTATTATAATTCTATAAACAACTATGCTGTTCAAGTAACTTCATGAATGATTATCCAATTACTTTCTCCCTCTCTTCATCTCTCATATTGGATTCACACACATTTTTCTCTTTCTATCTCTCGGATTGGCTCAAATATATTGGAAGGACTACATTTTATCAGTGTTGTCAAAATCGGATCGGACCGGCCGATTCAACCAATTGAACTGGAAATTGGGTGGTTCAACCCCCTAAAATCCAATCCTAATAAAAATCGGCATATTTAGTAAAAATCGGTCAATCCAAAGGTTGAACCGGCGGATTTACTGGTTTATTGACGGGTTAGAAGAACCGATTGGGTTTTGGTCTTTCTTTTAAAGGGTCCTAAAATGACTAAAATAACATCAATTTTTTTAAAGTCTTTTAAAGCCAAGAAGGCTAAAAAGGTAAATTAGTCTAAAAAAATTCCACATAGCAAAAAGAAACCCAAGGCACCTAATTTAATAATACAATATTCATATCTTGCATTTAAAAAATATATATATAATAAAGATTGATCAAGAGTAATTATCAATTTTTAATTTTGATGACTGTACATACATTCAAGTATTTGAATTGATTGTACAAACATTTAGAAGAACCGTCGGGTCAACCGGATTGACCCTTAACCCAGTCACTTGTCCGATTCAATAAATGATCTAGATTTTAAAACATTACATTTTATTACTCCGCACTGTTTGTTTATAGAAAAAATCATTTTAAACGGTAAGGAATTAGTTCCATTTAATTTTTTTTGGCTATTAAACAGGATTTTTTTTTTTTTGTTCATTCAATCATTGGTTTGCTATGCCTCCCAAGAGGATCCATTTTCATTTTTCCATTATTTAGTTATTTGATGAGATAAATGGATATAAGTATTGAATGATTTTAATATTTTCTATTTATTTTAAATATAAAATATACCCAAAATTGTCAATCCAATTCAAAAGTCTTAACCACCACCACATCATACAAAAAATCATATGCTGTTGCAGCCACAAAGCAAGACTTACAGCCACAAAAAATTATAAAATTGAAAAATGGGTAGATAAATACAAAAAATATTGTGAATTGTGACTTGGACTTTAGAGTGAAAGAGAGAGAAAGTAATAGACAACCAATGATTCAAATACCATTTATTAGTTATTAAGGTTGGGTGGTTAGAATAGTAGAATTTGTTTTTGGTGTGGGAAAAAAAAAAGGAATAATTGGACAGTAGTGCCACCATGGATATAAAGCATATTGATTTCCTTTTCCTTTTTCTTTTTCTTCTTTTAGTAGCATCATTATGCTTTTGCTCATTTTTTTCTGTCTCTCTAATATAAAATGTGCCTCACATATTCATGTGAGACTTATAATTTATGTGAATTTTACCTTATATGAAAGAGGCTGGCCAGTATATATGTTGTTCCCCTTTTTCTATTAACAACTAATTCTAATGGTGTATATTTTCTTTTTCTTTTTATGATGAGGATGTCCGGGCCAGTTTACGCGCACCTTCACTAATCCCTCGGGTGACCGTAATATCCTACTAACAACAGACACTGGGTAAGACGCTCAATGATGTATATCATCAGACTAAAAAATAGAGGCCAAAGATAAAATACAAAATTTGTAAGTTTTTATTTTTATTTTTTTATTGTGGGTGCTAATCCTATGTCCCATCCATACAATGGTCCTCCGAATCCTTTTTAAATTTTTTCTTTTTTTTTTAGAAGCCTAGTTTGAAATTAAAATTTCTAACCATCCCTTTTATTAAAAAGGAAGATATACCACCATGATTGTGAATTCAACATAGGATGGCAGAAAATATGGGTAATTAGAGATTTTTATCTATTTATTAATTTTTTGGTCAAACGATAAAAACTTATACTTATCTCAAAATCTCCCTAAGATACTATCAAAAAGATATCGATGCATATTTATGTATCTGAATCACTTCAAAGTGGGAATACAAATCACTAGACCGACATATTATCAACAAGGTTTTTAATTTATGCCTTCAATTAAAATCAACAACCAAATAAAATAATACCTATAAACCGTGATTCCTACATTATGGAAAATCTCTTTGTAACCACAATTCCATTATGTGTGGGTGTGTGTTTTTAATGTATTTCGCTTTCTGTATTTGTCTTCTGTGTTCTTTCCTTTGCGTTCAGAGTCTCTATTAGCATTCTTCCATACTAACATCTGCTAGCATTTAAATGGCATGCCGACACGTCATTCTTCACAAAATCTAATGGTTGATATCTGCTCACATAGCAAAATGACATATTTTTCCACCATTTCAGCGAACGGGACAACTTAAACCCCGTCTCCTTCTCCATTTGCTTCACGACATCTTTTTCTGTGTTCAAATTTTTCAAAAAGAAAAAAAACACCATACAAAAAATACATGACAAAACAAAATTATATACCCAGATACCCAAGAAGAACCCAGTATCCAAAATCCAAAACAAATGCCTTCTTTGTCTCTCCAGTATTCAAACTTCCATCTCTATCTAACCCCCCCAACCCTATACAGAACCATGCATTTTCTCTCTCTAAAAACTCTATATGTAACAAGCTATCAATCTTGTCGACCAGCCTTCTAAAGAAACTTAAAGTCAAAGATGGAAGCTTACTCCTGAACTTGGGCGACCTCAACACATACAATCCCCAAAAAACCACTACCACACTTATCGGCAGAGCATAAAATCCTGTGGCAACAAACAAGCATGGAATTATAAACAAGAATGTGGCACGTGGGTTCCTCGTCAACTTAACAATACTTGCAGCGGCTCACCCTGCTACTCCCATCGCAATTTGATTGAGATAGAAGATGAAGGGAGAAAAGGAAAAATGGATGAGGAGTTGAAAATCTCTCAAAATCAAAACGATGCAGTCTTAAGTTATCGATGGTTCATAAAAATAGACCAGACGACGTTTAAGTTGTCTACTTGCTGAAATGGTGGAAGGAGTGTCGTTTTGCTATGGCAGCAAATCTCAACCGCTAGATCTAGTGAAGAATGATGTGTCAGCATGCTATTTAAATGCTAGCAAATGCTAGTATGGAAGGATGCTAGTAGAGGATCCGAACTCCTTTCCTTCACCCAGGATAAAATAAAAGGGGTAATTGGCCAAAGGTCCTCATTTAGAAGACTTTAATGCTAAAAGTCCTCTCAAAAGATCCTTCATGCCAAAAGTCCTTTTGGCAAAAATTAGACAAATATACCCCTCTTTCCCAACAACTTTCAACGTCACCTCCATTTCCAACCTCGGATTTCACTACGCCGGACACCGGATTTCACTATGCCGGAAACTCGTTTCACTACACAGGACACTGGATTTCACTACTCCGGAAAACCCATTTCAATATGCCGGAAAACATTTCCGACATTTCAGTACATCGGAAAATGCATGTCACTACGCCGGAATTCGATTTCACTAAGCCGAAAAGTGCATTTTACTACTTCGGAAGTGCATTTCACTATGCCAGAAATTGATTTTATATGCCAAAAATTGATTTCACTACACGAAATAAAACTAAAAAAAAAAACTAAAAGTATTTCAAAAAGATTAAATAAAATAAAATAACATTTATCTACTGCACAAAAGAGTCCAGCAAACCAAAACTACTTTCGAATAATTAGCTTTTGGTGATATGAAGAAGAGTTGTCGGCCTGCTGCTCTCCCTTTGAATGGATCAAATTGAAAAAAAAAAATGCAGCTCAGATCCGGCGATGCTAGAATTGAAACGAGTCACTAGCGAAATCCAATTTGGAACTCGGTTCCATGGACCTCAAATGAAAAAATAAAATAAAATGGCGTAATGAAATAGTATAATAAAGAAAAGAAGGTAAGCGCATGGTTTTGGGAGCTCACATGTCAGATTTCTTTTTTTCTTTTACTTTTAAGTTTCATTGGTTTTGCAAAACCATGATTGTAGCCCCAAATACATCTATTCTCCATTCCCTGGAATATTAATGATCTCTTTCACCACCTCTTCAGGTAAGTAACTCTTAAGTTTTTCAATGTTCCAATCACCTTCACAAATAAACTCCACCACTTTTCCTCCGTATTAAACTTGTTAGCAGCGTTTATTCCTTTATTCATCAGATTCCTTCCTCCCACCCAGGTATCCTTCCAAAAATTAATTGACTCCAAGAGAAAGGTTTTGAGGTGGGAAGAACTCTGTCAGCTAAGCCTAATACTACCATCTAATAAAATTAAAATTTTCATTTTTCAGAAGATTAAAACAACAAATTCAAAATTCCAATCTTCCTTTCCTTTCCTCCATTTTCTCAATCGGAACCTCTTCTACTTTGAACTTTACTGTGAAAACCTTGCTTTGTTTCTTCCATGGGCGGTACAATGTGTATCAGTGGCAGATTTAATGTGTACTAATGTCTGGCTCTGTTTTTTTTTTTTTTTTTACCATGTGTATTAGGGCAAGACACCTGAAGAAAACGAGGGCACGGTCTTCATACCAATGTCGCTGATTTAGTGGTGCCATAGGAGATCAAGTAAGAAAATGATAATGATTGGTGCAGATCGACGACTTGCATATCGGTGCAAATCATGGATTTGCGACATGTCCAGACGTCCAGCTAGCCCCTCTTTCTCTTTCTCTTTTGATCTCTATTGCAGAAGCATGATCGACGCTGATCTCTTCGGTGAAGATCACAAAGCTGTCGATCGGCGCTGATCTCTCCAGCGAAGATCACAAAGCATGACCGGAGGGTCGTCGGACCTGAACATCGTGGTCGGCCACTACTACTGGTTAGCCGACGTAGCTCCCAGTTCACCGACAGGGATTTTTCCATTGCCAGAATGTGGGAGGAGGAGAAGAAGAAAAATGAGGAGGATGGGGCGTCGGGAAAGTAGTTATGAAATTTAAGGGCAATTTTGTCCACAAATAAATATATTTTTAAAACTTAGGACTTTATGCAGTAAATTTATTTTAATGAGGACTTTGCAAAGAAAAAATATTGTGGGAGGACTTTATGCCATAAGTGTGATAACTCAAAAATTTTATAAGCTTATTTTTACGATTATCTATAAACTTTAGGGTATTTTTGTAAAGTTAGGGGTTTCATATTTTGAAGTTTTATAAAAGTTGGGGGCAATTTTGAAATTTTGCATAAGCCTAAGGGTATCTTGAAATTATAAGAAATTGAATTTTCAATAATTGCAAATAAGTCCCCTACCTCCTTTACTAAAACCGTGAACAGCCACTCCCTTTCCCCCATTTCCTCATTTTGAGTTTGAGAGCTAGAGGGAGAGAGACCCGAGAGAGGGAGAGAACTCGAGAGCTGCTGTGTGGGAGCGCAGCTGCCGGACCACCATCACCACCACCGGACCTCCACCGGAGTTGCAAAAGATCATCTTTTTGGATTTTGAGGTGAGTCTAGCTTGTATTTTCTTATTCTTCTTTATCTTCCTTCCTCTCTTTGATATTTTGGGTCCATGTATGGCTGCGAACTTGATTTTTAGTTGAAGAGAAGTCCATGGTGTTTTATTTGGGGTTTTGATAAAAGGATTTTAGCTTGGTTTATACATGCACGCAAGAATGGATTTGGGTTTCACGGGTTTGGCTTCTAAATTTCGATAAACCATTTTCAAGACTTACCTATTTTGTGTTTTATGGCTGCTAGTAGTTGGATCTATATTTGTAAGGTGGGTTTGGTAAATCAAAATCAGTTGGGAAGCTTGCATGTAGGATCTTTGAAAATTAATAACTTATATGTGGAACCCCTGTTTTTGGGAATGCATTTCGGACTGTACATGTCAAAAATCTGATGTGTTTATGTTTCATTTTGAGTTCGGTATATAGATCAAGTATGCTTGGAGTTTGCTTGTAGTGAGTCTACTGTTGGGATGATTTAAAAATTCAAGTTTCCAGTGGTTGTTCTATGAAAGCCGTGAGCAGCGGCCATGTTTGCCCGAGTCTGATGCTTTGTCTTGGGTCTTAAAAACCTTAATCTCTTGTTTCATGGTTACTTGAATTTTAAAATTTGGTTAAGCTTTGCAAAACCCATCCCTTTTATGTTTGGCTTACTGCATATTCGGGTTTGTGATGATCAGATGCTAACCTTTAGATTTTTAGTCATAGTTATGTTTTGGAATGATGCTCTAAGGTTAAATCTAGAGCTATATTGGCTTGCACGTCAGTTTTAAAGGGGTTTTGATCTTGGGTATGAGTTGTACCAACCAAGAACTCATACTTGATTTTCTGTTTTGGGTTTTCAAAAAAAAAAATCTAAAACTTTAATCTCACGGTGGATTACATACTTGCATGGGTTTAGATTTTGAGCTCTAAACTTTGATCCTTTATATATCACAATGAGTCTTCTTCTCAAATCTGATTTTAAAAGAGGGTTGTCTTTTCTTTTAAGTTTGCTGGGAAGTAAACCTTCAGTCATGGCTGGTTTTGATCCAAGTTCGAAAACTGGGATGCTGCATGTGTTTTTCAAGGATGAAAACGATGGGTTTTAGACTTTCAAAAACTTGTTTAATCCTGTGGGCCTTCATGTATAAACCTTGCATGTGATAAATTCATACTTTTAAAGGTTTTTTTGTGGTGGATTTTAACTTGCATACCGAAGTTGGAGAATTTCTAGTGATGAACTGAATCTGCAGAATTCTGGTTTTTGAATTTGAAGTTATGCATATCGAAATAATTATTTTCGGTTATGAAGTAGTGTTGGTTGATGTTCTGAAAATGGATCCAAGGATGAGTAAACTTGCATGTAGTGTTTAAATGAATTTATTCATGGTTTTGGGAATGAGTTTTGAAGGATCCAAGCTTTTATACTCGGTCTTGAGTTTTCAGAATCATACATTTTGAATGCATAAGATTTAATTGGTGTTCATGAGTTTAAATGATATATTGTGTGCTTTCGAACTTGCATGTGAGTGAAACAAGAGTTTTAAGTTGCAAAATTAAAGATTTAAAGAAAGCTTGGTGAGCTTTAATGGCAGTTTGCAGCTGTTGCAACTCGGGGAAGGTGACCTCTATCGATAGAGGATGGGATCTCTATCGATAGAGCCATGTATTTTCGAATTCTAGCAAGAGCCCATTACCGATAATGGCCAATGGGCATTATCGGTAATGAGGTTTGTAAAACCTCTTTTTCCTCTTTTAAATTTCTACAAATCTCTTTTTCCTCTTTTAAATTTCTCGTTTCTTCGTACCTTTATAACTTTTTTATATGAACTCTGTTTTAGACATACTTTATATGCACGAAAAGCTTATGAAGTCTACTTTCTAAATTTTGAGGTTTTGAGGTCAAACTATATTTAGAAAGAGAATTAATATGGAAATACCAGATTTGCCCCTCGTGTGTGCACTTTGTCTTCTTTGGCCTATATCCTCAAATCCGCTTTTCTTTTGGCAATGAAATTCAATGTGTGGTAGCTTGACACACTTGGGAGCATGTCTTGGAAGTTTTGAGTCTTTTGTTCTGGCATTTTGGGGTTTTGACCCTTAGGGTTGCGAGTGAGCGGTTTTGAGAGTCGTATTGCTTTACTTTGAAGCCGTGGATGCTTGTGCTTTCTTTTGATCCTTCTTGCTTGCATTATTGTCTGTTTCTCAGATTTGATTTGGGTCCTTTGGAGGACCACTTGCATTGGTGCATAAGTATTGCATTGGGGAGGCTCGTGGAGCCGCAAAGGGTTGGAAATACCGTTGCATTGAGGTAGGGATAAGTAACTTCTTACTGTAATGATGATATGTCTGTTTTACAACTGTTTTTGAGAACTACATGAACATAGATGTTAAACACATTTGAGAATGGTATAACTTACAAATGTTTGAGAACCTTACGGATTTTTAGCTTGTCAAATAGATACATGGAATATACTGGTTTAAGAACTATCAAATTGTGTGGCATGCTTATGAAATGAAAACTAAGGCACATAAATGAAATGTTTTGAGACCTTGTTTGTATTTCCTGGCAAGCTTCTTAGAATTGGGCATGATGTGTATATAAAACTAGGGAACAGGCTTTCTGTGAGACCCCAAAATTTTCAATAGTAAATTTTCTTGATTATTATTATTTTATTTTATTTATTGCACACATGGAATTTTGTTATTGGCCATAGTGTGCCATGTGGACACTTTTTGAGAAGGGTGCATGAGAGTATTATGAATGCATTATAATTGAAATGCATTATTGTGTCGACAAGTGGCGGAGTAATGCATTATAATTGAAATGCATTATTGTGTCGACAAGTGGTGGAGTAATGCATTATAATTGAAATGCATTATTATGTCGGCAAGTGGTGGAGGAATGCATTATAATTGAAATGGAGTGAATGATTGATTATATATATATATATATAGGGTGGGACCCGGGTGGGACCCACCCATTTTGTTGTGTTGTGTGTGTTGTGTTGTGTGTGTGTGTTTATATATATATATATATATATATATATATAATATACTAAAGAGATAAGATGATGGAGAGTGTGTCGGGAGAGAAGAGAGAAAGAAGAGAGGAAAGAAAAGAGAAGAGATAAGGGGGTGGGAGAAAAAGAAAGAAAGAAAAAGAAAGGGATAAGGGGGTTGTCGGGGGAATGAGTGAGGAGAGAGAGAAGAGAGAAAGAAGGGGAGAGAAGGGAGGATAAAAGGAGAGAGAGTCTTCAGAAGAAAGGAGGGGAGAGTCGGAGAAGAGGAGAAGGAAAAATAAGAGAGAAGAAAAGAAAAGAAAGAGAAGGAGAGAAAAATGAGAAGCTAAGGGGAAGATGGAGCTGCACAAACGCAGAATACTCGGTAATTTAATTGCATAATTCCGAGCTTAGTGAGGTGAGATAGTATTTCTATTTTGATTATATTTCAATTTTTGGATTGAATATGGTATGATTTAATGATGAAATAATGACTTACATATATATGATATATATATATATGTATGGGGATTTCAAATCTTGGAATTTTATTTTATATGAAAATGAAAAGCTGAAAGGTTGGTACTATTTTTCCTATCAACTATATCAATTCAAGATCATGTGTACCAAATTTGGGAATTTTCCGATGAGTAGATTAATTTCTATAATTTTCTGAAGTACTGAAACTTTGAAAATTTGTAGTATATTGTGTATATGTCCGAAAATTCTGAAATTTGAGTATATTGTAAAGCTTGAATTTATGGATTTTTAGAGACAAGAATCATGGAAAAAGACCTATGGATGAATGGGAATTTCTAGAGAGAGAAAGCTTCCTTGAAGCTTTAATGGTAGACACATGGTGTATTTTCATAGTTTATTGAAAAATTATGATTTTTACATATGTGGTATAGATTGATTTTATATGAATTTAGAACTTTGAATCACTTCAATTGGATGTGAATTGTGAGAGAAATTGAGAACCGAAGTTGCCG
>JAESVK010000323.1:674763-692766 GCA_017140935.1 Hamamelis virginiana | reverse complement strand
CAAGTGCCTTCACAACTATATCAAAACAAATTCACAAGAATTTAGAGGTACGTGGTGATATCATGTCTGTCACATCGTGCCCATCCTGTACAAATAATTTAACTAAAAATATATTACAATAAGTTGCGAAACAAAGTCTAAGAGAGAATTTCACTCATTCGTGTAATATCTCTTCAAATGAGAAAAAAAATACATAGTTAGGTGTCATTCTTTTAATCTCAGCCATTCTTCTAATCCAATGGTTCTTGCATATTTGATGTACAAAAACACCTTCCAAAAAATTCTGTGCAGATCTCTCTCTCTCTCTCTCTCTCTCTCCAACCCCCAACTATATTGTGTACCCAAATTTGTCAAATCCGTTTCTCAATTACAGTCACCATCACCAATTTATGAATCAATTCCATCTGCAGCCACACTCCAAAAACTTAATTACCACCACAGAAATTATAAATTGACAACTAATTAGATAAATACATTGATTATTTTGGGCATGTGACATTGGAGTGAATGAAAGATAACGATAAGAAAAAAAAAATCAAATTCTATCTCATGTGAGTCAAATGGTTGGTGGTCTAGTAGTATGTATCTTTAATTTTAGGAAAGAAATATCATATTTAAACATTAAGAACCACATCGATATCTATTTGTTATTATTAAAGGAGCTTAAGATATGAATGAGATTAAATTTCTATCGACTGACACAACAGATATTATCTCGTAGATAAAAATGCTGAACACTTCGGCCTTTTTTATTCATTTTATTACCTAATACGGTAGAGATGACATGGCATGTAATATCAATAGCCACGTTATCTAATTTTGTTAATTTATATATATGTTTTTTTTTTTAAGGAATTACTAAAATTTGATGTTATGGTCTTTCTAGTTGCTATAAAATAATATCTCTCTCTCTCTCTCTCTCTCTCTCTCTCTCTCTCTAGATTATCAAAGAAGGTTGAAAATTTGGGTTTTTAGGGTAGCTGCACTGCCTAAACTGAGCCCAATTCTAAGAAGAGCGCTTTAGCCTATTGGGCCAACCAAGGATGGAAAGGATTCTAATGCAAACCAGAAGTCCATAACAATGGGCTGACGACAGTTCTTCATGAGGAGACCACATCCGTTCAAAACTGGATGGCAAGGCCCAACACGGCCCTTGAAGGTGATTTGAACGCAATCCATAAGTAGTTAGTTTTGGGTTTATCTTAATTGTGTTGGGTGGTAATTAACTTGGCTAATCCGATTAACCCCAAAAATGCTATACAACCAGAAACTTTAACACGAAATTAAAAATCACCCCTGATATGTCATACTTTTAGTGGTTTAGTTATTCTTTCAAATAGATTCTATATTTTTCACACACCATTCAAAGTACGACACATCATGGTGGTTTTTTATTTCGGGTTAAAATTTCTGGTTGTATAGTATTTTTCGTTTAACCCTTATTAAACTCTTTAATAACCACATTATGTCAATAAGATTACAATCCAAGACTCGATACACACACACACAAATTGAACCAACACTAGGTTTTGTTAATTATTGTTCTAACCTTCATACTTTGAAGGAGGTCGTTATTATCCTTTGAAGACAAGGTATTAATTATTAGCCGAATCACGATTTTAATTGCCTCCCCTTAATTATCTACATTCATGTGAGATTCATGAGAATTTTGTTTTGTAATTAGGAGACAGTCAAATTGACGGTCCATCTACTATTTTTCATTATTACATCTCATCTCTTAAAATGAAAAAACCTCTTAAATTGAAAAGAACTCGAATTAATTAAACTGATGAAGAGTAAAAATCGATAATGCGCGCAGGGAGACAAAAGATTGAGCTATGATAGAATTAAGGGTTAGTTTAAACTAATCATAAGGCCATGCATGTAGTTTCTTTTATTTTTATTTTTAATATTTTTATTATTAGACAAGAAATTTACATACAACTATGCCGAGTTGTTTTTTAACTTAATCCGGGCATTGAGTTGCAGTATTAGTCGCTTCATTTTAACATTAATAGTAATAAAAGTAATTTCATTTTCTTTGAAATGGTAAAAATCTATTCTTACTCCAAACTGCCCAATACTTTGGAGCTGTTTGGCAAACTTAAAAATCTATGTCTGCCTAGTTTTTATTCAGTACTGTTTGGTAAGTACATTTTTTCTACAAATCAGTTCAATACTGTCCAGAAAATAAGGTATAAACACGATTTTTTTTCAAACCAGCTGGAAGTTGGTTATAGTAGAAAGAGATTAGAACTGGCTAGAACCAGTTTTCAAATTTTCCAAACAGATCTTTACAGATAAATTTTGGTACATATATTTTCATGCCACTACAAAATCCACGAAATGAATTTCTCAATTTGTCTCTTTATCTTTTAACGTAACTACCAAAGTTATGTTTTCCATTATCTTAAAATTAGGAAATTAAAGGGACTAAAATATAGTAATAATGTAATATAGTGGTGGTTGAGTTTTGAAGAAAGAGAAAATAAGAGAAAGAGGTACTGCAGTCACGTCTCTTCTAACCTTCCACATGTTAATAATTGGTAACAATGTCCATGCGTGTAGTAAGTACGTTGAGTTCTGAAAAGGAGAAAAGGCAGGGTATGGCAGCCACGTTTTCTTACCCGTCACATGTTAATTCTTAACAATCACTTTCGTACGTATAGTGCATGCATGTTGTATATATATATATCTCTCTTGATAATATAAAATGTGTTGGAAATTGTTTAAAAATTATAAATATGGGGATGTGGATATGCAGACATGTTCACATGGACATGTATTTAAAATCACTTTTATAAATATATATAACATATATTCATACAGAAATGCTACAGTCAGGCTGGCCAGACTGTGGCATTTGTGCGGTCATCCCATTTTGGGGGTGATGCAGGTCACAGGTCATAGTTTCGACCGTTGGATATTCTATTCATGTAGTGCTTTTTCATGCCTGCAAAAAATCATAGTGATCTGACGGTTGGTTTCGGAGAAAACTAACTTTGGAAAAAACTGGAAAAAAACTGTCATTTTTTATTCTTTGAATTCCAATTTTTTTCAAAGCCAGTTTTCTCATAAACCAACCGTCGGATCACTGTGATTTTTTGTAAACATGACAAGCACTGCATGAATATGATATCCAATGGTCGAAATTGTGACCTGTGACCTGCATCACCCCCAAAATGGGGTGACCGCACAAATGCCACAGTCAGGCCGGCCTGACTGTAGCATTTTTGTATATTCATAATAATAACCCTAGTAGCGGAACTAGGAGTAAAATCTGGAGGGGCCAAGCCATTGATCAACCTTTCCCAATCCTATACATAATATATTGTATACATATACATATATATAAAAAAGGGTAAGTGAAAAGTTGGGGGGCCATGAAATAGGCTAGTTCCGCCACTGCCTAACTCCCAACCCCCAGCCCACCCCCCAAAAGAAAATAAAAAACCAACCATGTTTTCAGGTACCAAAACAGAAGTAAAAGCAATTAATAATTGAGCCATTGCACCAAATATATCATAACCCACATCTCAATCGCACCATCCCTCTCACAGGAGTCCCAAAGTCTTCAAGAACATGTCAAAGAGTTTCTTGCAAGGAAAATACACATTGTTTTTAGAGAGAAGATTTGAATAATGGGTTGGGGTGGGTCTTAAATTTTCCTAAAATAAGGACAGCAGACATGTGAACTCTTCTCTAGTACATGTTGAATTATGAAGAAAATTGTACTCCATGATCGCCATGCAGCTTTCAGATTGATTGTGTTTGAAAAAAATAAGATCTCATCTTCACATGGCTTGTCATTTTACTTTCAATACAGCTTTAAGGAAGGGTACAGGTCATTGGCTTCAACTAGGTCAACTAATGATATGGTGACTAATCAATCCAATTAAGGTCAATTTTGTATGGTAAATTATTGCCAAAAGGATAAGTTTGGAAAAGTAAATTATATTAGGAAGATTGTAAAACTTTATATATATATATATATATATATATATATATATATATATATGTGTGTGTGTGTGTTGTTGTGCCATGTCTTTTTGGTATACTTTTCTAAATTATCCTCTCTTATTCAATTTTACGTCACTTCAAAATGACGTGACATTATAACATTACTATAACGAATTAATTTAAACTAAGATTTTTAAAATTCTTTATTCATTACATGTGAATTTCATCTAACTTTCATTTCTCTTTTTATAATTGATTTTTTTTTTTAATTTAAATTCTGGATCTCGCCTAATTTTTTTCCACTCACAACGTCTCCCATCTCTCTCTCTCCTTTTATATATATATATATATATATATATATATATATATATATATAATTAGTTCCACTTGATTCTCTCCTTTTTTATGGGGTACTTTGTTTTTTTTTTTTTCAATAATATGTCCCACTTGAATTTCTCTCATCTCTCTAGCATATTTAAGCATTATTATTATTATCATTCTTTTTGTTAAGCGATATACATCAGTAGGTTAGTGGTTAATTGTTAGTGGGGAAAGGGAGCAACAAATTGGACAATTCTTATCCCTGAAGAATAGAATCCCTTAGAACCTCTTCTGATGAGGGAAGAAACATGAACTATTGAGCCAAATCTCATGCAATTCATATTTAAACATTATATGATGTATCAAAATGCGCACTCTACTTTATAAATTTAGTTAAGATCAAACACTCAAAATAATCAAATCAATTTTTTTTTACACAATTATTTATTAGGTGATACCTTATTAGGAAGTCTCATGCATCACTCGGGTTTGCACTAGTATATGTATTGATCGATATATGAAAAGGATTTGAACTCGTATCATCTGCTGAGATGGTACACAAAATACCACAAAATCAAGACAATTGTGGCATAAATAAATTTTGTTTGAAATGCAAAAATAAAATTTAAAGAAGTCCAAATTCAAAAATAACGCGAGGTGAGGTGATACCGTGACAACTTCTCGATCATGCTAGAGTTGGATAAATTCACCATTCCTCTTGCTAGCTAACGGGTAATGACAAATTAGTAATTGTAAAGTCTTATTCGCTTTAAATTTAGAGAATAATTGTAAAGGTCACATCAATTTAAGAATAGATTCGTTACAAATAATCAATTTACACTCATTAGGAAAATATATATATATATATATACACACACACCTCGTCTTATTAGCTATACTTCATTTTGACTAAAATCAATTAAGAACACAAACCCTTCGATTCTCATTTACTTAGTGCATGATTCATCTCAAAATTTTAATCCAATGGCTCAAGAATTTTAGTTGATTTTAGTTAAAATGATCAGGTATCCCTCACACACATATATATATATGGAGTAAGTAGAGTAACATATATATATGGAGTAAGTAGAGTAAGTATATGATATCTTTAGCATTTGAACTCCAAATTCCAATTCATGGGTTGATGGGTTGTCACCCCTCCTCGTATTAGTTTTGAATTTTGACTCCTTCAATCACTAATATTTTAACATCTACTCCTTACGATCAAAAGGTTTGATATATATTAAAGTTATCAATATTAAAGGGAAAAAAAATGCTAAATACACTATTCCTTTTACAAGTTTACCATTTTCATCCTATATTCTAATGTGGCAAAACTATAAATTGTTTCACCAATTTATTATGCTAATATGGTAATTAACATAACATATTATATTAATTAATATATATATATATATATATTAATGTTGCATTGGCACATCAATTATCACATTATAAATTTACAATATAAATTGGAGGTAAAATGATATGTATGTTTAAGAGCACTAATATTTGCCAAATTATTTGGTAGCAGTCTAGGGATGGAATGGGTGGCCATGGGCCCGGCATAAGACAGTACTATGCCTATAAATAAACTACGGTCTATGGGCCAAAATTAGTCCACAAAAATGGAATAAGAAAAAAAAAAAGGTGTGGATATTGTAACCTCAAGGATTGATTTTTACACGCAAAAAAAAAAAGTGTTGATATGCTATATCCACACGCAAAAAAAAAAATATGCTAGGCTGGACTTCAGTTTCTAGAGTCCAGGTCCTGAACTGAAAGTTGATAAGTACTTAAAACTCAGGCCCTACCCTTCTCAATGGGCTTGGAAAATGGATAGTCACCTTTTACCCTTTTAGACAATTAAACGGGTTCAACCATGGCCCATTTTTATTTATTTTTTTGCCCCCCACCTTTTTTTTAAAAAACCTAATACATAGTTTACACGATCATTTTAATTTATTAATTTAGGCTTTTGACACAACAACAAACATGAGTTTAACACAATTTTTTTAAATAACTCATTATTATTGGAATCGAGTTTCTAAGATTGAAGTATGATTTAAAAATAAATAAATATGAGCGAACAACGTCAACTGATGTTAAAAATCGAATCGAATGACCTAAAAAAAACAAAAAATCGCTTCAATTAGTTGGGATATGACTTTGTTGAGTTCAAAATTGATTTGAATGGCCCCAAAGAAGAAAAAAAACGCCCAAATTAGTTGGGATATGACTTTGTTGAGTTTTGTTTTACTCCCAACAATAGGAATTTCTTTTATTTCTATAAGTGGATGTTACCGGCGAACAGACGGAAAATTTATATTGAGGGGTCATTTTTCCTTAAAGTTTCATTCTTCGAAAACCATAGCATAAATTAAATAATCGATCCTCACGGTCCAACCACCCTTCATTTATGATCTACCTATACTTAATTAATGAGCTACTAATTAACAAAAACATTGGGAATTTGAGATTAATTTAAGAGTTAATTAATGACACATGAATCGAATCTCTTGAGGGTGACATCACAAAAAGGCCTCTTCCTGTTTCAATACCAGATATTCTTTGTATTATCTTCATAATTTTTATAATTATCTTAATAAATTGTTGTTTACAGTTAGAGAAGCAAAGGCTCAAGGCTGGTAGGCTTTCAATTTTTAGAAGAAGATAAAAACAAAGGAAAAAAAAGAGCCTTGTTTGGGTTGGTAATGCCCTAATGGACCCACTTATTAAATGCACCGAAGTGTTCTGTTCTCCTATCTACTATCCTCTTATTTAATGCAACCATTCATTAGTTTCTCACCAACCAATCTCTCTCTCTCTCTCTCTCTCTCTCTCTCTCTGCTTGCTTCGTCATTATTTCTACCATTTTTCATTAATCACTTGTTATAAAGGAAAATATGATAATTTCATGTCAGCCGAACGACTAATATGACATACTGTAATACCTACCACATCAATAAGATGCCATATCAATTATTGTATTAAAATGGAAATTGTTAATAGTTGAGAGTTCTACGATTTGCTCAAATTATTTGTGCATCATTTTTCCACCAACTTACTTGACATATTTACTCAGTAGATTTGAGATTTTTTTTTTTTTTTTTTAATCTTACCCTTATTGATTAAATGACATGCCACATCGATAGACATGCTATATCAATAAGGCGAAAATTAATTAATATGAATAATATTTTTTGATGAAAACCTTTAGGACATGCAATGTTCACCGCATTTATAGGAAAGGTAATGCCTGCGCTGATGGACTTGATAAGAAGGGTGTTTCTAGTTTGGATTTTTTGTGGATTTGATGGAACCTCCTCCCTTTTTTGTTACTTCTATACTATGACTTTATGGGTTCTATATACTTTCATTGTATCTATATCTATCTCTATCTCTGCTCCTTTTAATCAAATATATATATATATATATATATATATATATATATATATAAAATAAAAATGAAAGAGAAATTAATATCTCTCTCTCTCTCTCTAGTTCCATGAATGGGATATTCAAAGGGCTTTTGTTCATCTTCAATTCAATTACTGCAATAAATTAAATGTTCCATTTGTAGACTTCAAAAAGAACTACACACTCTCTCTCTTTCTCTCTTATTGTCATTAAAATGTTCTTTAGTGATTGACATTATTATAGGCTTTTCTGTACGTACGTAGGGTGTAGACAAATTCTCACTTTGCAATTATATACCCAAGAGACCTTCAATGTGACAGTCATTTTACCAATCGATCTCATCTCTGAAATCATGGAGGATTCCTACTCTCAACCCCACAAGCTTCACATGCCAATCATCGGCCTACTGACCATTCAGTACGTCCATGTATATATATATATATACATATATAGAGCCAGAATCATCAAAATTGCATGGGCCCCCGTCATTTTCAAAGCAATCGATCCCACTACCATTATGGTCTTTTCATTTTTTTAAGTTGATTTTTGGATTCTATTTTTCATAAAGCAAAGACGTGCATTAGCATTTCTTTATTATAATAATAATTAAAAAAAAATTGCCGGAAAAAAAAAAAAGGTAAAGAATCACTTGATAGGGACAAAGTATACAAGTAGTCCAAAGGGCCAAAAAGTAGCGAGGGGGTTTTAAAAATTAATGAGAAGCATTGTGACACAAATTTTGGGTCACGCCACGTATATGTGACGTAAGTAGATCCAATCGATCATCACCTAATGGGGGCAAAAATAAATATGCGAAAGCTTTAAATCATATGATTATGAAAATGACAAAAATGGCCATAAATCACATGATACATGATTTACTAAAAATCAATCTTAATGGGCCATCCAAATAATACATCATTTCACATCAATTCCTACATAATACAATGATTAACTCCCAAATTTTGAAGCATTAATAACATTTGTGATAGCCAATAACCTTATAACTAATTAATCCATTTCTCCAATGATGGCCCAAATGGATAGCCTAAAAAATTAAGTGTCGGGAGAATCCTATCCTATAGGCATGGAATAAAATATCTACGATATTTTCGATATATCTGTATTTTGGGACTATTGATATATTTGTCAATACTGATATTTAATTCATTGCTTATAGGGACATTGATGATATTTTGAAGGTAGCCAAAAAAAAAACAAACAAATTGATTAGTCAATTAGTGCATTCTTTCCACTTTTTAGTAATTATTAATGAAAAACTGTTATACTTTATATTAATTTTTAAATACGTCACTGATATGATAACTTCATGTCAAATGACTTAATAATATAGTATGTCACATTAATTGTCGCATAAAAAAAATAAAAATTGCTGGGTTGTATTATTATTATTTTTTTTTTTTTGGGTAAACAATTGTTGGGTTGTATAGTACTATAGTAGTCCTATAAATGTAGGGTTGTCAAGAAAATAAAAAGAAAAATAAAAATTGCAAGGGGTACCATTTCTGCACTAGGAGAGGGAGGCCACTTCATTTATTTCAGAACAATAAGAATATCATCAAAGTAAGGAGGTTGTTTAGTTGGCCCATGGAATTTGAATAATTCAGCTCCTATTTTGTACAACATTGAAAGCACTATCCGTCGCCCTAAATGCACCCATTTAAAAGATATTAGAGGCATCACAACGATTAATTAATTTTAGCAATTCATGAAATTCACTGTTTCAGTTTTTTATTTATTTATTTATATACCTTCATGTGTTAAAATAATATACTAATTTGTCCCATGATGTGGCCCCCAAATAATACAATGGATGGGGGACATTAATATATAGAGATGCTAATATAAGATGCACCTGATGTAAACTTGCATTAATTAGGTCAGCTCTGTTGCGGCAACTGCAGAGCATATTTTGAAAAATCGATCGTTGGATTAGATTTCCCTCTTATGAATGTCATGTGTTCACAAAATAACGGTCATCCAACGGTCGAATTTTGAAAAAATCAACAGTGAAAAAACGGTGACATTTTGAAGATCAACAAAATCATAGTTTTTCATTCGGACATTTATTAACTTCATGCTTACATAACTTAGATAAACATATGCCTACTCGGGACTGTATATATATACATAAAATATCAGGGAGTCTATTATACGATGCACCATACGTAGAATTCTATAAGGTGACATGCTTAGGATGAATTGTAAAATAGATTTTTGAATTGACTATTGGATTATATTTTTTTTTTTGCATGTGCATGTCAAAAATTACAGTAATCTAATTAATGGTCGGTTTATGAAGAAATCAAGTATGGAAAGATAATAATGACATTTTAAAGAACAAAAAGTCACATTATTTCTTCATAAGCCGACGGATAGATCACTGTGTGTATATATATATATATATATATATATATATATATATATATGAGGTGGAGGTGGAGGTGGTGGTGAGGATGGTGGCACCCACATGCATGTGCGGGGTGGGGTGCATGCAGCGTTGTCGGAGGAGGGGATCTATCATACGAGGAGTTGAGTTGGAGAGATTGTGAAGTAAAAGGTCCAAAACCAATGGGCGAAGAGACCCCAACTGCCATTCCTCTTTCGGATGGCATGTCCTTGTCTTGACTTTATTGCCATCCTTCGCGCCTGCCAGTATAGACCCTCACGTGCATTTGCATCAGTATATATATTTGAGAGTGAGTGATTCATAAATTCTTTTGTAATTAATGGATAGTACTCATTTCACTGCCCAATCAATTTGTGCCATATTAGCATAATAATATGATGATGGGTCCCCCTTTTTTAAAAAAAAAAAAAAAAAAAACCCCTTTTTTAAAAAAAAAAAAAAAAAAAAACCCTTTTTTAAAAAAAAAAAAAATGAAGTTGAGTAGTTAATCATATGCTACATAAATGAAAATTTGGACTATTTGTTTGATAGATTTTCAATTTTTGGAAGATAATTGAGGCCGGGACGAAGTCAGGAATTTGGGTTGGGATGGTAAAACTTTAATTGATTATTAATAATTTATTCCAACTCAAAACATTGAGAATATTTTTTTTTTTATCATGTTAGTAAATTTAAGGCAAAAAAAGAATGTAAGAAATTATAATACATCGATATTTGATAAACCATATTTCGATGATATGCTTGACAGGGCTCCATCTTTTGAAAGTGGTGCATGATGACTTCATTAGAACATCTCTAATAGTATTTCATTTGAGATGTCATGATTAAATTTTAGTATTAGCACCTAAATAGGTTGCTTCAATGATATGCTATTTGGGGTGTCAAATTTTGACAACGGTACATAGGATTGTCAAATTTGGCACCTTAAATGGAAAATGTCATTTGTGCTGATTTATACTTTCCTTTCAAAAAATAGGAAATGCCAAAAAATAGTATTAATGCATTGAAGCACATTCATACTAAAATTTGGCATTAATGCTATTTGGTGCATTTTGAGATACCAAATTCTGGCATTGGATCACTTTCGATAAAGTTAAAAATAATTAACAAAATAATAGATAATTATAAATAACAAAACAACATTCAAAATTCAAAATTAATTGCACAAGGATTATCTCCAGAAGTCCAAAATATTTTAAAAGATGCCATCTTGCTTTAATGGTAAAATTGAGCCATGCTATTTGCATCAACTCAATCACACGGCAAGTTCACTTACCATATTTGAATTTTTTCTATTTTTTTTTTTTTAATCTTACCAAGATTATATATAACATATGAATGAATTGGTGTAACATAATTAGCGCAAATAAAATTTCACTAACCTCAAACTTGTTGTCACGTAAGTTAGTCTAATTACTTAGGGCCTGTTTGCATTAGTTTTTCTTAGAATTACTTTTAAAATTTAAAATTTCATTTGATAAAAATGGAGGAATGATAATTAATTTTAAACAATTCGAATGATGATAGAATTTATGATCAATTTTTTATACTAATAGTGATTGTAGTAAAAATTAGAAGATCTCAATCTTTACCATAATCATTTTTTAGTATGAAAATATTGATACGTAAAGATATGATTTGAAAATAATTTAAAAAATATATATAAAAAAATAATTTTAGCTAACGCAAATCAAATCGCAGTCTAGTGTCAACCCCAAATAACCAAAGAGGTCATACAAGATGGGCAGCTAACCAAAACCAAAAACCGAATCATAACATTTTGTTACTTAGCCGGCAGGACAAAACTAAATGATGTCAAAACAGAACAGCTAGTACCCTAGAGAGAGAGAGAGAGTGAGTGGTGGGCTTAATCCGCCGGTTGTAAAGAGTAAAGAGAAAAGACGCAGGAAAACGCTATCGTAATGTCATTGGGTTACGAAGGCTTAAGGCGAAGACGAATTGCATTAAATGCGTGCAACGTTATGGCCAACAAACACTGCTTCCTCCATTAATGCAAAACGACACCCCACTCCAACACCTCCATTTTATCCTTACACCCGCTCTCGCCAGTCGCCACCACATAAGATCGACACTTTTTTAAGCTCCTCAACCCCACGCGCACCTTGTCAATACACTCCCCCCACCGCCGTTCTTTTCCCTCTCTCCCGCCACCACTACTGCCGACACCGTCGCCTATAATTAATTAAGGCTTCCACTTGGGAGCATCAAGAATGCATATGCATGGAACAAGATATGTCTAACATACTTTTAAATAATATGTGAGTTTCGATACGATATTAGACTTGTATATTTTTACCGTCATTTATCGATATTTTGTAAAAATTTATGATTTATTTTGTCCAACACAACATACATTATTATACCAAATACAATATAAATTTGTCTTTTATATATATATATATAAGTGATCCTGTAAAAGACGTTTTTACGCTCTTATCGTAAGGACGCCTTGATTGGGAGAGGTGTTTTTGAAAAATCAACCGACCGTTGGATTATTTAATCTTTATATATATGCTATGTCTACCAAAAATCACAGTGATCCAACGGTTGGTTTTTAAAGTACAGACATTTAAACAACTTTGACAGCATTCAATGAAAAATATTGTTAAAGTGTTTCACGGACTGTATTTTGAAAACCAATTATCGGATCACTGTGATTTTTGACAGACATGACATTCATAAAAAGATTATCTAATCCAACGGTCGGTTTTTCAAAATATCATTCATATGGCTTCCAAAAGGAACATTCTTGCAATAACGAGCGTAAGAATGTCCTGACAGAATCACTTATATATATATATATATATATAAAAACTCATTGCTTAGATTTTTTTGTTCATTGGTATAAATCCAATTATTATACAGTTCATCAAATGAGAGTTTTTCGGTTGTGGATAAGAAGATCTTTCTTTTTATCATTTCCCAAAAAGTTGACAAGTTGGGTGGGATACTAAAAGATTTTCTTTGTTTTCCATCACTTCTACATATGTAAAAAAAATATTGTGACATTTCATTTCTTATATATATATATATATTCTAGTCAGCTATTTCTTGCTTTAATTAAAATCAGTTAAGAAACTAAATCATTGGATTTTTTTTCACTTAATGCATGATTCATTGTAAAAAGAAGAGCTTAGATTTCTTAGCTGATTTTAGTTAAAGTAAAATATAACTGATTAGAACATTTCAATATATATAATTTACAATATTTTGATTATAAATTATGTATTATAATTTAATTCATTATTTTGCAGAATTACATTGATAATTTTTATGTTTAATTAATAATATATATCATAGAATTAAATCAATATCGATATTTTTGATATAATCGATATATCTGTATTTTGGGACCATCAATATATGTTTCGATACTGATATTTAATTATCTGTGTATTAGTCAAGAAGATACATGCTCATTTTCTTTTATCAAGGCATTTATTAATATCAAATTTGTTTCTAAACTTTTAAGTATGTTGCTCTTTATATATAAACAGTAGTAGAGTATTTTTTTTTCTTTTTACAAGGATTTCTTTATGCAAGGACTCGACTTTTTGGTCGATATAAAATGAAAATTTTAGAAAATTGATCGTTGGATTAGATATTCTTCTAGTGTATGTCATGCATGTGAAAAATCAGTTATCTGACGGTCGGTTTCTGAAATATAGACTGTGAAAGTTATAAATTTTTGGAATGTATGACATACAAAGGAAGATTTTTTTAATCCAATGACCGATTTTTCAAAATATCTATCCTACATTGGCAAAAAAGTCAAATCAATGTGAGGCCGTTCTCATAAGAAAAGAACTTAACAATAATATATATATATATATATATTAAGTATAAAGAATAATTAAAGAAAATATAAAAGAAAATAATTAAGTATAAAAATGTAAATTAAAAATAATAATAATTATTAAAAAATTAGGGGGAGAAATAGAATTGGATAGTTATAAATATAATGGATAATGTAGATTATACATTTTTATTTTTATAATTTCCATTTTTTTTTTCCTCTGCCAATCGATATCGATTTGTAGAATTAGTGATTTTTTGTTAATGAAAAAGAAAAACAGCAAATGGATCACTTGTCGTGAAAAATAGATCTCACAACTTCATTTTATAAAGAACAAAAAATTGAACCACTAAATCAAATATCACGCTCATCTATAATTAATAAAAAGCTGTGTTAAAAATTCTGTGAATAGAATTCTCACCTGCTCACAAGAGATCTCTTAATCTCTCCTTTTTATGAAATTACTGGCACTACAATTATTTTATATTGAGTAGACCACAATCTTCTATACAAATTTGTCAATATTGTCTTTAAAAATATTATTTAGCCATCCATTTTAATCATGCATTCATTTTTCATCCTAATACGTTCTTCCATGATTAGAGTTTGATCTCTCCATATATTCCGTATCAATCATGTCTAAAATCCAATCTTATTCGCAATTATGGGAGAATAGTTTCTCGCACAGAGCCCGGCACACACCCACCCTTCTCTCATCCTCTCAGCCGCCCCTTGTCACATTCATTTTTGCCGTCGTCACCACCCTATTAATTACCTTCTTTAATATAGATGGACGTCAAAGATACCGCCGCCGCCCACACCGTCACTTTTGATATCAAGATGATGTTTATTAAAAAAAAGTTTAAATAGCTTTTTGCATGCAGAGAAAGGTGAGAAATGTCAGGGGTGTTATGGTCAATTCAAGTACAACAGACCAGTTTTCAAATCAGACACGTAAAAATAAAACAAATTACCTGCAGACTCCTACTACTACTTCTACACAAACACTGAACAGTTCATTTCCAGTCAAATTAAAAATTAAAAATATTAATATCAAAAAGACCAAAAGACCCCTTACTCTATTTTTTTTTTTCTTTGACTCCTCTATGCTGCTTCTTCTGCAACTTGAGCCAACTAACGGGTCAACCTGAGTCAATACCCGAACCACCACCCTTGCTGCTGTGTTAAGAACTAACTGCTTCCGAGCTAACTTAGTGTTTCTATTCTTACCACCCAGCAAGGATTTTTCCACGCGCGGTTCGTTCTTGACTCACACCCCAAGAGCTCTCTCTCCCTCTCTTTCGTTTTCTTTTACACCATACACAGACATCCCATTTCTTGTTAAAAAGTAAAATTAATAATTAAATCCACTTTTATTTATACTGCCACCCCACACCACCGCCACCGTCCGATCAAAATCAGCTTTCGCATTGAAGAGCGGCTTTGATCTTCTGGACGGTGCATGAGATTAGATTGTTGACTGTCTCCACCGATTCAACCGTGAGCTTGGCCGTAGGAAGACTATTCACTAGGATTTGGAAAGCCACAGTTAATAGGGACCCACCAACTCTTTCTGGGCCCCCGTTGCTTCCGTTGTTGGGCCCCCGCGAGCCTGGACCATCTGGGACTATCGCGAATCCGGAGGGGAGGAGTGCCACGTAGGCAGAATCACCACCGTTCATAACTACGTGCATGGCTGGAATGTCAACGGGAGCGTACACGACAAGCGACCCCGCTGCGTCTATGCATGTCTCCTGCAGTATCAGCATGCTGCTCTGGTTCGGGTTCATGGCCTGCAGAGTTAAAACGATATACAACGTTACAAAATTGACCTCAAATCTACACTAAATTTACGTGCATTGCCATTTTACTACTGTCACATGTCAGTGTCATTACAGAGTGGAAGGAGAGTCAAAGCCTGCTATGAACTTTCATGAAAAAGGTGAGGTCAGCAATAGCTCATAAAGGTGCCATGTGTCGTGGTAGTTTGACTTTTTAATCCTACACGGGATACGTTAAAACAAAAGAAAAGGCTGCTCCCTGGATCTACTCACCCTGAACTGTCCTCATAGATACTTCCAAATTCCAAACAGCTCCTTCTGAATTCACCTTTTATCCTTACACGACAAGCTCGGTGACATTTCCACAGGGATACATGCGTCATTCTAAATATTTTCGGTGACCATTTTGTAAAAATACATGTGTTAAGGCTGTCATAACTCAGCTTAAACGAGTCAAGTTCAGTCTTTATTTTTCAAACTTTTAAATTTTTCCTGCTAAGGTAAAACAACCTAATTCTCGGCTCGGCTCTACTCAATTTACCCTTTTGACCCTTGTGACCCTTGTGTAAAAGAAATGGCTAGAGTGAAAGAGATTACACTAGCACGAAGGAGGGAGACGCAGTTGCCGTGATCTTGGCCCTTGGCAATGTGGGCCATCTCCTGCATTGGCCCACCGTTGGATAAGATGTCCCATTCACTTCTCAGCCGTTCATCACGCAGAAAATCAAAGAGTCTCTGAGGAGAGACTGGGAGCCAGACAGAAGTCGCAGCGCTCAACACAATGCCCGGAGGCTCGCCGGGATCGTCCACGCTCTTCCGGGTCATAACCCGGACGTCCTCATCGACATTTCCTGCACAAAGTTTGTTCCATTTGTGCACCGTCGAAGCAGAAACCCCAGCACAGAAGTTATCGGTCATTCGCTGCGCTAGCTTCAGCATGCTGCGTCGGCCACTCGGAGTTATAGCTAAAGTAGGAAAATCAAAGCAAATACATCAAATTTTGATCACATATTCACATTGCAATAATAGCTAACGAAAAATCAAATCAAATATTAATTTTTGATTTTTTGATTTTTTTTTTTTACCGGTGTGATCTCTGGAGGGGACGGCAGAGGACATGAGGATAGCAAGGCACTCGCATTGCCGTTGAAGGGTGGCCACCCACCGTTGAGCACCAAAGCCCATGCCAGCGCCGAGTAAATGCCGGTAGAGCTGATGAACTGCACTCTCATCGTATTCTGCATGCTCAACCCATGTAACCTGCAATTTTTATTTGTTATTTTTTCCATCCAACAACACGCACCAAAAGAATAAAATAATGCGGATGAGAGAGAGAGATTCACCAAAATGTCCAAATCATAAGAATTTGATCACTCATCACCAAAAATAATTGCTTACCTCTAAAATTAAAGAAAACGTTTTTTAAACACAATTCAATTCGAGGAAACATCATCCCAGTCAAACTAGCTACACAACAAAAAACTAGAGAGAGAGAGAGAGAGAGTTAAAATTTCTTACCAAGCACAGCAATATAAAATTGCAGAAGATTTTGCACATAAAATAAAGGGGAGGCAAATCTCGGAAATGGCTGAGAGAGAGAAAATAGATAACCTTTGTGTAACATGGGCATAAAATATTGCCTTCAAAAAGTTCTGCAAGATTTAAAGGAACAAGGGTGGACTGTAGAGGGTGACACATCGAGAAGTGTTCTGGAGTCCACTCAAAAAGCTAGAGAGAGAGAGAGAGACACGCACATAAGAACAAAAAAGCCCAGACTTGGGTGCTTTGACTCTAAAGGTCTTCACCTTTTTGAGTACATAAACAACAAATCATTTAAGGCTGGAACCAGGTCATGTACAGTTTCATGAATTTAAAATAAAGCCAAGGAGGGTGATCAAGATAAGATGAAAGAGCATCAAAGATTGGAATAGAAACATCAAAATTATAGTTTTATTCAACCAATGTTTTATGGATTATATATTACTTAAATAAAAGGATATGAAATTAATGTGTCCCAAGGTGAAGAAATATGTGAGTAATGGAGACTTCTATTGATATTATAATGTCGGTAACCTCGATTCGCGAATGTACGGGGCTAATATTTTACTAATATTAAGCAAAACCCAGTTGTTTTCTTAATAGTTAAAATTTAATTTGCTACCAGAGAGCATCTAGGGTCATAAAAACAAAGTGTTTAGGAAGGTTCATATTCGTCGAGGGATATTTTATATATATATATATATATATATATATATATATATATATATATATAT
>JAESVK010000323.1:657700-668266 GCA_017140935.1 Hamamelis virginiana | reverse complement strand
TATATATATATATATATATATATATATATATATATATATATATATATGTATATGAGTCTCGTTCCTGTGATGACTTCCTTATATGAGGACTTGACCTTTTTGGCCAATGTAAAATCGGTATTTTGAAAAACTCATTATCTGTATTTAAGAAACCAGTGGTTCGATCACTGTAATTTTTGGCATGCCTATTATACATAGAAAGAATATTAAATCCAACACTCAGTTTTTCAAAATACCCATTTTACATTGGCCAAAAGGCCAAGTCCTCATATAAGGAAGTCCTCACAGAAACAGGTCTCTCTCTCTCTCTCTATATATATATGCCAATTTTTTTGTCTAATAGTTAGAGAAGACATTTATTTATTTATTTTTGTTACGGCAACAAATCAGCATTACAAAACAAAAACAACCTGGGGTGAGGACCGTAAAGTGTTAACAAATTGCTGCTTAGAGACATCAGCCAAGTCATGGGCCTGCTTGACCTCCAACCTAGGAACCTTAACAAACTTTGCAAATATTGAATCTTAGGGGGTGTTTGGGAAACCAAAAAACCGGTACTACCGGGCATAGTGCCGGCCCAAATTTTGTGAACCGTGTTTGGTAATCCATTTCAAACCTAATATCTAGTTTTTCTCTGTTCTAATTTTAGCCCAATATCCGTTCAAAGCTGCTCCACCTCTCCCCCTGGTTTTCATAAAAACCAAATAAGAAAAGCTGAAGCAACGACAACTAAGAGTGGAGCTTCCTCTCCCGACGTCAAAGCTGCTCCACCTCCCTCCTTCTCGTCTCCAGCATCACCGCCTCTCCCGACGGCTTGTTGGACTGGTTCCGTGTGAAGCGATTCCACCACCTGGAGTTTCGGTGCACCGATGCCACCAACACGGCTAGTTGCTTCTCTTGGGGACTTGGAATGCCCATCCTCGCCAAGTCAGATCTCTCCACCAGAACTGGGTCCACGCCTCTTATCTCCTCTGCTCCGGTGACCTCTACTTTCTTTTCACCGCCCCTTACTCCCGCTCCATCGCCGTCGAAGTCGAAGACGCCGAGGTCGAATTCAACACCAGCATTGCTCATAGCGCAAAACCCTCGTCCCCGCCGATTAAAGAAAAAGAAGAAGGGGGGAAGAAACAAATCCAAATCTAGGAATCTTCACTTTTTGAAGCCGCTCCAACAACAAATCCCAATCTGTGAGCCAAATTTTGTGCTTATATGTGGATTATAAAGGGGAAGTAGAATGAGTCATGCACATATGTTAATTGTGAGCCAAATTTTGATTTAGGAATTTTCTGAACCATGCTTGAATCCTTGAGGGTTGGGGAAGATTTTACTAAATTGGATGATTCTCTATTCATGATCTGAAATCAGAATAAATTTTTGACAAACAGCTTATAGCTAAAAACTAGTTCTACTTAAAATTAATTTCAGTTTGAACTAAACAACTAATGGGTTCTGGACTAGTCTGCTCCAAAATTTTGATTTGCCAAACAGACCCCTAGCCTTTAATTTGCTACCATGTTAATGAGATATTAATTCTTTTATTTTTATTTTATTTTATATTTAACAACTCATGAATAAGAAATGGGAGGGACAAATTAAACATATGAATATTGAAAATAAAAATTTAATTGAGTTTTTAGGTTCTGTCAAATATTTAGGGATGTCAACGGGGCGGGTTTGGGACGGGTCACCCCTTTCCCAACTCCGTCCCATTTAAGAAAACTCCATCCTATTCCCGTCCCAAACTCGTGACGGATCAGGATTTGAAATCTCATTCCCGTCCAAATTAAAAGACCACATCCCATTACCGTTCCGTCCTATTTACTATTTTCTTTATGCTTTTCTCAATTTTCTCAATACCTAAATAAAATACAAAATACATCGATGAACATTAAAGATAATTGTTACTTATAAGAGTAAAATAAATTAAACCCCTTAAGGGGCATGATTGAAATTTCATTTTATTAAGGAGAAACTTAATTGTATAATACCTATAAAATAATTATAATAAAAATACATAATATATATAATCGGGGCGGGACGGGACGGGTTTTTAAGCCCTCATCCCAAATCCGTCCCAAACCTTATAGGGTTTTCAAAAAAAATTTTAAACCCGCCCCTAACTCTATTAGGATGATATAAAACCCTTCCCAATAGAGACGGGACGGATATCCGGATAAACCCGCCTCGTTGATATCCCTACAAATATTACCAGGAGGAAGCATATATAAACTATCGAGAGTCAAATTAAGATTGGTCTTCGCTTCGTGGGATGTGACTCTTAAACAAGTGAATGTATGAATGTATTGAACTATTGATACACTTTTATATACTTAAATAAACATCTTCCCTAGAAGTTGGAATATATACAAACAATAAAAGTGCCTGTCGGCTGCCATTTGAGATGGGCTTTTTTGCTTTTAATGTGTAATTTAATCTATAGGTTTATCCTTGAATTTCACTAGTGGTGACACGTGAGAGAGAGAGAGAGAGAGGGGGGGTAAAGGTCAGAGAGAGAGAGGGTAAAGGTATGATGCCAACTGCACAAAGTGCTTCTATCCCAATACATAAGCTTCAATGTCAACTTCTCCTACTATCACCTTCCATATGGGTCCTAGCCCTAACCTACTACTACTAATACTTAAGAAACCCTACGCACAAAAACAAAGACTAGCTTGCAATTTTTGGCTTAGTGTTCACACTTCACTACTAGAACCTCTATCTCATATCCAGCAACCACTTTCCATTGTCTTGTATACATCAACTGTATATATATTTATATATATATACACAATATGTGCACATACTTCTACCTAAAAAACAAGATGTTCACATAGGAATATTGACATTCTTAAGTAACAGAATTATGTTATGAAGTATTTAAAACAAATTCATTGTCATTGATGTGAATAATGGACTTACACTTTTGAGTTTGAAAGTATATAAGTTAATGCGACAAAAGGGGGAAAAATCCATGGACCGACCATATCTTTGTATTATTTGGTTAGGCATGTAATTAATTATTTGAATTCGTCACTAAATTGGGAGAGAGCTTTAGGCAATTATAGTGCAAAATGTATGTATGTATTATTTTTCCAATAAGTGCAAGAAAAATATTTATCATTGAAAACCATCAATTGCAGAACATCCTTCACAGAATACAAATGCATCGATATGTTTTCTTTCTTTTTTTTTTTTCTTTTTTTTTTTATTCGGGCTAGAAAATTGTTTGAATGCTGCTCTACACATAACAAATATTTTTACCGATTTTATCCACCAGTTAACGTACTTGGCATGCATATGCATCATCCTTCTTTAAGTTCAAACTAAAATAAGCTCAATTAGCAAGAAAGAAGGGCACTTCTATCTTTATGGGTGACAAATGCTTTTCATGGTTGACAAAAAAAAAAAAAAAAAAAAAACCCAAAGCCAATTATTTACTTTTTTTTTTTTTTGGGGTGACAAAGAAGAACCCAAAGGCAAGTACACAGGTGGGTCACCCTAGAAGAATTAGCAAAAAAGAAGGGCCCTAGACCCATAGCGGGTTGGTGAAAAATCACAAGCTGAGAGTCCCATCTTTGCTCTGCCAAAAAATCAGCACAGGAATTCTATTCTCTTTACTCTTTGTAAGGAGAAAGCCTAAAATCAGCAATGAGTGATCCATGAGGATGAGAAAAGGTGTCCACTTCTTTATCTTTATCTTTCTTAAAAAGATTTCAAAATTTTAAATCTATTTCCACTTTCAGGATTGAGATAGAAATTACATTGCTTACTAAGGCAGCGTTTGGATAAAGGGACTAATTCTCGGGAAAGAGGTTTTATACCCATTTCCAGCGTTTGGTTATGCACAATACCAGGAATGTTGATTTGCGGAGGAATACACATCCCCCAATTGGGGGTAATCAGCTTCCTGATTACCATAATTCCTCCTCTCTTTGGCCCAAATTTTATTTTCATTTGACTCCCATTCATAGAGTCTCGATTTAGTAAGCATATGTTGACTTTCGCGAAAGTTAGTATGAAATTCATAGGGAATTGTGGGATACATACTTTGAAAAATCGACTATTGGATTAAATACCCTTGTTATGGATGTCATGTCTATCAAAAATTACAGTGATCCGATGTAGACATCTCAAAATACAGATTGTGATAAATTATGACGGCTGAAAACTGTCACAATTTTTTCTCAGTAACATATATGAGAAACTGATCGTTTGATAACTGTTATTTTTGGCATGCCTAACATACATATGCATAGTATATAATCCAATTGTCAATTTTTCAAAATACGCATTTCACAATCCCCTATGAATTTCATGCCGACTTTTGCAAAAGTCAGTATGTACTAATACGACAATTTATGTGTGTATATATATACATATATTAATACTTACAAGGTTGAGATAAGAAGAGTCGCTGTACAAACAGTAACGGAGAGCAACTGTTTTGATAGATTAGCCTAAACCAAGTAATGGGTTTGCCATCAATATATGTGGGTTTTGACGAAGAGCATTAGTTTTTTTTTTTAAAGGACATTTTGACCCTTTTTCTTCTCTTTAGCACCTATTTGGTTTCCGAGAAAACCGTGAAGAATTCAAAGAAAGTGAAAATTTATATCTCTATGCATGTCAATTTGATACAAAATTATGTTTATTCTCTATTTAGTGTTTGTTTGTTTTTCAAAAAAAAATTGTGGGAATTTGAAAATAAATAAAAGGGCAATTTGGTAATTATGATGAATCTCTACCAACATTACTTTGCCCAAACAAACAACATAATGAGAAAGCAATAGATAATCCATTCCAGATTCCCATGTTGACAAATGCTTGGAATGGGATATAGCAAGCACATTCTCATTATGAAATAATGAGCCAACCTTAGGAATATAATTTATTATCCATGAACCAAATGCAGAGTCCATTTAGATAAGTTATCACTTACTAATTTTCACTTCTAAAAATAAAAAGTAAAAACTTTTAATCGTAAAGATTATTAATAGTTATTTTTAAAAATTGAGGAAGAAAAAAAATACCTAAACTTTAAAAGTAGGTATCAATGTACACACTCAAAATTTTTAATAACTTATTCAAATCATGTGTCATAAATTATACATAAACTTTCACCCATATACTATATGTGTAAAAGAGATCGATAATGTATTGATAATGTATTGATCTAATTACGTATATTCTTATTTAAAAAAAAAAAAAATTGAACATATGAAAATATGTTAGTACCCATGAGAATTGATCGAAGTAAAGGTCTGTATATATTGAAAACACAGAAACACATGTAAAAGGGAAGAAGTGTTCGTATAAGGTGCATCTAACATAAAGCTATATCAAATTATCTGAAAAATATCATTACAAAAAATTGTAATTATTTTTTTTTTTTTTAGAAAAATGTCAGTTGTACTTTTCAGTCTTTTATTTTTTTTCCCCTGAAATCGACAGTTGAATAAAACTCATAAGAAGTATATCTAATCTAATGATCGATTTTTTAAAAATCTATTTTGCGTCACTATTTTGCAATTAGTCCTATGCAGATCACTTGATGCAAATTTGCTTCACGTGCACCTTATAATAATGCATATGTTCCTTTCTATATAATTCCCCCACATCATAACCACTAGCCTTTTTTTTCATTTATCGTGTTGTGATTATTATTTTTTGCCTTTTTTTTATCTATGCATTAATAATGTAAAATAATTTTACATAAAAGCATTGGAAGTTTTGATAAACATAATTTAATTATGAAATTAGTATGAATATTTTTATTATGCTCTTTAATTATTGTACCCTTGTTATTCATCCAGCTTAATTTCATGATGTGCCAATTCTATGAAAAACACAATTCCTTCCATGTATCATATTACATGTTTTGGGGCCTCTTGCTAATTTATGATGGTTAGATATCATGGACATAAGATGCCATGCTTGTATATTGAGGTTTTGACTTGTTAGCTGCCATATAGAATGAAACTTAATAGTTTGAACAAAGTTGTGGCCACTATTTTATATCAATTCTTTAATCCTAATTTATGTGCTGGTTGGCACGAGGTTCTTGAAAATTGAGATGCATTCTTATCAGTTATTAATTGAAAAATCATATCAATTACCATATAGGTCGAGATTAAAGAATTAGAACAGAGTAATGGCTAATTCCTTGAAAGTTGATATTCGTTATTGTTGATTATCAATCGAGTGTCACATCAGTTGCAATATGGGTTGAAACTGAACAGTTTTAACAAAGTAATGACTAGTTTATTAATTAGTAAAATTTCTAAATAATTGTACTAGAAATATTGGATCAAATCCCTCGCCTTTATTTAGGTTTTGGTGTTTAACCATTTAAGCAGTGGTGGAACTAGCCTATTTTAAGGGGGGCATGCCCCCCAACTTTTCACTTTCCCTTGTATATATATATATATATTATGTGTAGGATGGGGAAAGGTTGATTAATCGCTTGACCCTCCCAGATTTGACTCCTAGTTCCGCTACTGCATTTAAGTAAAGAGAAAAGATTACCCTTAGGTACTGTTTGGTTGCCCGTAATGGAATGTAATGTAATGTGATTACGGGGTGAATCGCATTACGGGGAATGAGAATGTGTAATGTGATTACCCTCCACATGTTTGGATATGTTGGGAATGTAAAATCATATACTCATACAATTACAGGGCTAGTGTTTGGATATGTATGTAATGTAATTCTCAATTCTTAACATTTGACCATAATACCCCTATCATGGATTTGTTTTTCAAAATATCACAATTTATTTAACGATAATTTTTTCAAAAATCAACCGTTGGATCTATGTGATTTTTTGCATGCATGACATAGAGAGGATGAACATCTAATCCAACGGTCAATTTTGTGAAATTAGATATCCAAATCTATTGATTAAATTAATTGTTGACAAAAAAAAATCAAATTAATTGATATTTAAATATAGTTAAAAAACTCATGTCCTCAAAAAAATATATAACCCATCGACCACCCACCGCCTCAGTCCTCAAATATATATATATAAACCCACCGCCTCAGGTCCTCTTTTTTTTTTCTTCTTCTTCTTCTCCCCCTCTGCCGCATTTGTGCCCACCCGTTTTTTTCAGGGGCTTTTGATTGGTCATTGTCGGTCCAATTACAGTGGGCAGACGCTCGGGCATGCTTGGCTGTTGGGATACGACGGTCATTCAAATTGGCTGATGTTCAATCTAAAGGGCACGCTCGCCATTATCAATTTTGATTAAACCCATTACCAGTAATCGATTCACAATACCCCGTTTTGATCTGCATTCCAAATACAGTGCTCTGTGTATTCCAATTACAGGTTAGATTTTCACATTACAGGGCATTTGGGATGGCCAAACAGGATTGCATCCTGTAATGTAATCTGATTACAGAATACAAGCCTGATTACAGGCAACCAAACGGGCCCTTAATGTGTAGCTCATGAGCCAGAATAGACTCAACTTTAGCATAATTGGCCAAAAGTCCCACTTTAGAGATGTTAGTTGCATAAAGTCCCCCTATATTATTTTTTTCCTCCAAAAGTCTTGCTTACAAAAAGTTTATTGCCTAAAGTCCTATTTTTTCAAAACTACTTTTATTAGAGACGGAATTGCCATTTGACATCGGCTCCATCCCCGATGCTTTTTTCTCAATTTGCTTCTTTCTTTTTCTCTCTCCTCCTTCTATCTTCTTATTCGTTTTTCTCTCTTCTCTCAGTTCTAGCAGCAGCTCTCTCCATTTCCCTATTTCTTTTTCTCTTTCCTCCTTCTCTCTTCCTCTTTGCTTATATTTCCTCTCTCTGTGCTAGCAGTTGTGAATCTAGAATAGGATGATAACCGACAAGCCAGCATCAACCCCTCCTCCAATGGAATTTTCCGGCGAGCTCCATCTCTAGCTTAGATCAGCAGCATTGACAGCATCGGCGATGATGATTTGCAGAGCTCTCTTTTGCTTCATTCGGTGCTGCCATGGCCAGTGCAAAGATCCGCCATGGCCGATTCTGATCTTCAAATTTTGGATCTTCAAAATTTTTAACATTCCACTATTATTTTTATATTTGCGTATCGTCTGGGATTTATGCTAGTCTCTCTAATAAACGGGACCATATCTGGATTGTTGAGGTAGAATGTAAACAAACTTGATTTGAGAGTGCTCAAATAAATTGCCTCCTCATAGAATAAATTGCAGGACCTACATGCAAAGAAGAAATGAAAAAAAAAAAAAAAAAAACCACGAAAAAGATGAAGAGAATTTGAAACAGCGAGATGGAATTCTTTTTCCATCTTTTAACTCTTTATGTAGTGAATTGAAAATGACGGTTATGTGTACAGGGAAAGTGCAATGTCAAAACCAAAAGCTTAGAACTTACTCATAACCCGTTTACATATCAAGACCAACAAAAATTCTTATTAACTTTTCATATAATAAAAAAAAATTTTAATTAATTTTTTGTTTGATTGCTTGGAAAATGTAAGAAAAAGTAAGATTTTTTTTTTTTTTTGGCATAGTGACTTGCATTTTCCAGCATAGTGAACTTTGAAGTTCGGCACAGTGAACTGCATTTTCGATGTAGTGAATTTCAGGATGTGACGCAGTGAACCGGGGATTGGAGGTGTAAGTAGAGTTGAAGGTTGTTAGGAAAGAGGGGTATTTTTGTCCAATTCATCTAAAATTTTTTTAGATGACTTTTGGCCTGAAAATCTTTTAAATAAGGACCTTTGGCCGAATTCCCCTTTTTTTATTAATGAAATTTCCTTAAGAAATACTTTGAAACCTTTTTATTGACTAGTAAATTGTGGTCATGAATTTTTAAAAAAAAATTTTAACGAATTTTGGCCAGTGACTGACAAGTAATATTGACTGGGAGTTTTTTTTTTTTTTGGTCCTAGAAAGATTGTGTATCATTTGGATAGATATTTCAATAGTATTGACTTTAATTAAATAAGAAAAGTTTTTCTCTAGGACCCCATCACCTAATTACGTACACATTGTACACAGGGTGGTGGGTAACGGGTGAGGCTTTTAATGTGAACGGTTTGGAGATGGGCTAGAAAATGGGAAAAGCCATTGTTAACATCACAAGTGAAGATTTGGCGTGCTATTACTAACGCCCCTTTCAAACCCACCCCCCCCCTCTCGCGCTATCTAACCATTAAGCTACTGCTGTGTATGTTTGGGCGATATATATATATATATATATATATATATATGAGTAGGTAAGGACTTTTATTATGAGCCATAAGATAAGTACTTTGAATAATGGAGTATTGGATTAGATAATCTTTATACGCATGTTATGTATGTCAAAAATCACAGTGATCCAACGGTCGATTTTCAAAATAGACTGTTTAAAAACTCTAACAATATATACTGTTGAATGTTGTTACAGTTGCTTATTAGCCTGTATTTTGAAAACCGACACTTGGATTACTGTGACTTATTAGGTATGCCTCATTTTAACTAAAATCAGTTAAGAACACAAGCTCTTGGATTTCCATTCACTTAATGCAAGATTCATCTCATCTCAAGATTCCTCAATGGCTCAAGGGTCTTAGCTGATTTTAGTTAAAATGAGGTACCTTGATTTTTCAAACTGAGGATGTCCTCACATAACCTTATGTGAGGACTTGGCTTTTTAGCCCATGTAAGATTGATAGTTTGAAAAACCGGCCGTTGGAATGAATATTCTTTTTATGTACGACGTGCATGCCAAAAATCAAAGTGATCTGATTGTCAGTTTCTAAAATACAAATTATAAAAACTTATGATAATATTTAACGGTCATAGTTTTTCACATTCTTTATTTTCAAAACTGACCGTTAGATCACTGAGATTTTTGGCATGCATGACATACATTGGAAGAATATCTAATCCAACGGTCGATTTTCCAATATTATTATCCTACATTGACTAAAAATCTAAGTCCTCATAAGAACACACACATATATATATATATATATATATATATATATATGCGCGGAGAGTTATGGCTACAGATCTAGAAATGTACAGTGATATGGGTCCCCTCTTTCTATCTCTTATCTTTCAGTGATATGTCCCATGAGATGGGAAGAAAGAGGGGTTGTTATGGAGCCTACTTCCATGCTCTTTCCTCGTGACAACTCTTCTCCTTTACGCGCCTGACCCCACGGGTTTTGCCGCGGCTCAGTGACTAGTCACTAGTCATTAGTCAGTCGGACCATTTTCAGATTTTTGGGCACGAGGTTGAAGGAATGCACCTACTCATTTCTCCACTAGTTTGACATTTCCCGGATTCAAATGGATTCTTCCAATAGATATAACTTCCTTGAGAATTTTGAAGAATTCATTGAATGAAAATTTGACTCTTTTGGCTGCGTTAATATTACGCTATTGACTTGGCTAGAACTTTGGACAAATAATTTGAAATATTCACAGGATTTTAATTATGTGTACTTTAATTAGAAAACAATTTGCATCCATCAACTGTTATTTTAAATGTATCAGTAGTTTGTTGATCTAGTGGCATGTATCTTTATCTTCAAAAGTGATATTTTAAGTATGAGCACATGAGAA
>JAESVK010000323.1:644041-657300 GCA_017140935.1 Hamamelis virginiana | reverse complement strand
TTATTAGTAAGAATTGTTAGTTTATAGATCAAATAATTAATATGATATTCCACATGCACAGAATGTATGAAAAATTCTAATTCACCCGTAAGTATAACATACATACACATGGGATGATAATGGCCTTTGCATTTTGAAATTGAGCATCAAAATGTAAAAAACATTCCATGTAAAGTCATAATCTAAGCTAATAAAGAAGGAGAATATTGTCAGTCCTTAAAGTCTGTCCAGGGTTTGGAACTTACGGGATTCAGAACAAGAACAGGGCCTAATTAAAGAAGTTTAGTAGTCTTTGTGTAAAAAACAAAAAAGAAAGTGAGAGAGAACCAAAATCCCACACCAACCCCACCTTTGTTTTTTTTTTGGATAATTCACACCAACCCCACCTTAGGCCCTTGAAAATGAACGTTGGCTGTAAAGAAAAATTTAGATTTTTGGGCACGAGGTTGATGGAATGCACCTATTCAACACCACAAGTTTGACTGACTTCGGATTCAAATGGATGCTTCGAATAGATACTATTTTCTTGAGAATTTTGGAAAATTCAGTGAAGAAAAATTCCATTATTTTTGTTGATTTAATATCTCGTCATCGACTTGGCTACAACTTTGGACAAATAATTTGAAATAATCATAGGATTTTAATTCTACCAAAAATGACATCCTGTTAGAGCAAGTTATTTAAGTGTTAATGTCAAATTTTAGTAATGGCAGCGACAGCTCATATAACACTCTATTAGGGATGTTTTATTAAAGAAAAGGTTTGTCCGTACGTAAGTACTTAAGATGATGACACAATCTAAAGTGAGAAATGAACAATATATTTAAATGATGTGGTATAATTTTAATATCCAAACACAAGTTTTAGATATCACAGAAAGTGTACCCCGAATTTGCACTTTCACTGCACGAGATTTCTAACTCAGGAAATTCATATTTATCTCCATGCAGTGAGTAATTTTGGGAATCCAAATAGACTGCAAATGACAATTTTACCATTCCATTGTACGTGACCCAACCATCTCATAAGTCCTCTCATATTTTGACTAAACTGATGCTAGTTCTTAAATTTCTCACACTTTTACTCCCCTCATCAAATCTTCCTATTTTTCACAATGTATGAATTAATCATGCAACAATCTGAAAGCACATATCCACCCGTTTTCCTTTCTTTGGTAATTATTATCCACTTCATCCATCCCACTTCAATTTGTCGGCAATATCTTCTAAAAGATAATATATGTATATCAGGAATGTTAAGGTTAGGTGCACCTGATATACATAAAACTGACTGAAAAAAACTGACATTTTATCATTATTTAAGTGTCAATTTTTTTCACACAGTTTTTTCATGAACTAACCGTTGGATCACTGTGATTTTTGGCAGACATGATCACATGACATATGTAACAAGAGTATCTAATCCAACGGTTGATTTTTCAAAATACCTATCCCAACTATCCCAATGAGTGGAGCGTATTTAGCCAAATGGGATCTGGACCCCAATGGATCATTTCTATATATATATATAAAGAACAAGAATTATATATTTGCATTCCCCTTTTAAATTAAAATACCAAAAATGCAGTAATTCCTAAGTTGCGAAAAAAAATTGAGCATTTTGAATAAAAAAAAAAGGATAACCGATAGATGACAGTATGTAGGAAAGCAACAATCGTGTTTTGATATTGTATGCTAAGGGCTCTTTATCTTTCATATGCCATCAATCTTGAATGCAAAATGAATGATAAAAATTCATCCACTAAACAGAGTATTCCCCAGGATCAGCTGACTGCACGAGATCAAAACAGTTCATATGTGAGTGTATAGCCAATACAGGAGGTGGTGCATAGATCATGTAGCGATCAATGTAACGTACTTCTTGACTAGAGTTTGAAATTCATCAGAAATGATGGGAACACAATTCCATTATAATGTCTAGCTTAAAAGACATTTTCAAGATTGTAAATGAAAGCATAAGCCACTAAAACAGAAGGCGACGCATATGAAGGGGACAAATGGACAATGTAACACATTCCTTGATTTAGTAATGATAAATAACATCATATTACAATCAAGATCATAAGAATCAATGAACGATATCATTGCCACCAGTATGTATATTCTAACATAAAACTGCACAAGTCTTTCGACTTTTTATATTTCCTTCCCCCTTTAACCCTACCACCTCTTACTATTAAAATGAACCAAATGAGTAACAAGAAAGAAAACTGCATCCATTTGATGCAAGGAAAGGAGATGAGAACTTGGCCTCAAATAAGGCTCAAAAAGAAGAGAAAGGAGAATACCTACATTACAAAGAACAGAAGACCGAGTTAGTGTGATGCTCAAGGTAGCTTCCACAAGCTTTTTGTTGCAACAAGAATTTTTTCCCTTGCATGTGATTCAGGTTCTTTCTCATGTATGGTAGCCGTCCACCTTACAGCATGAGCTATGCGACCTACTTTTTCAATAACTTCAGGGGAATCTCGAATTACAACTGTTCCTTCGGGACGCAACATTCGATCCATCTCCACCATTAAATCCACAAGATTACACCTACAGTAACATCATAAGATGATAAATCTAATCACTAATTTTCCCAAGCTGATTAATCATTTCATCCAGTTCTATAGACAAATAAATGATGATTAAACATTGATTTAGGAGCACAATAAAACTATGTTGAATTGGCACAAGTACAGGTAGAATCTAAGAGAGCTCAAGTGTCGGATTTGTCAAACTAGAAATATAAGAATGTGACAGAGAGCCAAATGTAATTAACATAACAGCAAAAAACAAAATATATAAAATAGTTTAAATTCAAAAAACAAAACATTTTCTGATATATGAATGAGAAAAAAGATTAAATGAGTTTGGGGTGTATTTACAGAAGAATCATTCTAATTAAACTTTAACAATGAGTATATACATCAAGATTTCTTACAAGTTCCTGGATGATTGTTTTTTCTTTGTTAGCATCAAACAATCTATGAAGGTGATTATAAAAGAAAGAAAACACCATGCTTTTTGTAGTAAGGTTGAATGGGGACAATTAAGGTTCAAACAGAAATTTATTTATTTATTTTAATATGTATCATTTTGACCATTACTTCCAATCTTTTAATAATGATAATGACACTTGAAATAGGCTACTGAAAACTATTTTAACGGCACTAAAATTCATTCCTCCTTAAGGATGTTTCCAAACACACCCATATTAATGTAATTTTTTTCACCTGCAAACTTTATGTAGGTAAAGACAAAATGCATAGTCTATAGTCAATCATAAGTCATAATTATCAATATCTTAATGAAGAAATGAAACTTCAAAGTGTGGCACAAGAATTCATTGAATGCCAGTGTCCACCAAGCATCCAACAAAGGTGCTGCACTCATTTGAAAGCGCCCATGCACCATGGATACTCAACTCAACACAACAAAGAAATATTGCAAATACTTGAGGTTGGCTACAGGAATACTTCTTTTATGCTTTAGCTGGGCCATATCTTCTGTTAACTCATAGAAAGGACAAAAAAAATTCTTGGGAGATCTCATTTTCCTCGTGGAAGATGTAAATGCATTCTCATGAAAAATTGCACTGAATTCATTTGTCTAACAAAACATGCAGTTATTTCAATTACCAATATTGAGGGCATTTAGCGCCTCATTTCATATAGATATATAAATAGCAATAGAGAAACAACACAAGAACATTAGTGAGCTATTATTGGTGTGAATCTTTGGATCTAGATATTAACAATCTAGCATCTTCATTCACCAACTGAAAGCAAAAATTGAAATAAAAAATTATACAAACATATTATATATATATATATATATATATATATAGAGAGAGAGAGAGAGAGAGAGAGAGAGAGAGAGAGAGGTGGGGACAACAAGAAGAAAAAGCATCCTTGCCAAAGTAAATGCTTTCAAGAATACATTAGGCACAACTCATAGAGTCATTATCAGACCAATTAAATCAGCACATGAATCCTGTCTACCCTTATTATCAGAGAAACATCTTCAAATTAGCAGTAATAACATGCATTTCTTATCTTCCAAGAAAAAAATAACGTGTATGCTATATGTGTTTGTGACAGAGATCACACAAAAACAGTACAATATCGTAGTGTTTATAAATTTATAGAAGAAATGCTTTCTTTTGCTGCTTTGAATTAAACTTTATGTTTTTATGAGCCCTTATTTAAAAAAAGCAAAAAATCAATCACTTCAAACAGCAAAAAAGTCATGAAAATAACAATTACCTAAAGTATGAATAACCAAAACTTATCAAGCAAACTTCTCCATAATACCAAATAACTAAAGAGAAGAGGAGAAGAGGGAGGGGAGGGGAGGGGAGGGGGAGCGGGGGGAGATGTCCATATTGCCACATTCCACAAGAAACCTTGCAGATGCTAAGAAAATCAAGAAAAATATTGAGGAATCAGTAGAGAAGGATGAGATCATAAATTAAAAATACCTGCTCTTTCCTGAACCAGGATATTTTGTAAGTGATTCAATGAAAACTACATGGATGAAATCATAAGTCCGAGGATACGTTGAGAAAGGCTCACACCTATAAGCACCAATAAAAAGCACATTAGTTCATCAGTGAAAGTTTCCATAAAGATCAGCTACTATTGTTCTAAATTAAGGTTGTAACCATCAAATCTATCATGACCAGGAAAAAAATATATAAAAAAAAGTCTGTTATTCAGAAGGCATGCAAATAGGAAAGCAGAGCACAATAATTTTAATTCTAACCCATTTTTTAGGTGAATTATCACCACTTTGATCCTTGAATTATAAATTAGAATAAAGGGATTCAAGCAGCTGGAAATAATGGGCAGGGTGTGTTTTCTATCAACTTAAGGCAAAAGTAGATGGAAAATTCTATCAACCATATTATAAGTTTATCATAAATGAGTCAAATTACACTTGCCTAAATAGACAGTCCAACTCAGTAACTGATCTGAAAATCTGAAATATCTATTGATGCCCACTTTGACAAATTAAGGAAAATATAAAGGTTGCTTGGCCAGAAATATAAATAATTTGTCTCACCCCTGTACGCATATCTATTACAGAGAGAAAAGTAATAAGTTGTACAGCAACTCACCAATCATGGTAGACTCCAATTAGGCCTCTGTCATAAATCACCCCCAGCGTTGATGGCTTGCGAGCAGGAACAACATTCATTACCCACACAGGATCAGATTGGAGTGCTGCCGCAAAACCTCCAAAAAATGCATTCATGTCCATTACATTGCGCATCGCAGGAGTCCCCAGCTTCAAGTTCAATGCTTTCTTATAGTATGTAACCCTCCTTGCCCACCGTCGAGTGTCAGCTTCAAACACATCGATTCCATTTTTCATTAGTGTGGCCCTAGAAGGAGCTTTTGCCAGCCTTTCTGGCCACTTTGGAATCATCCCGACAGCATGTTCTCCCTTCATAGAGGATATCCTACTCACACATTTCTTTAACTTGAAGTACCTGCAAAATAATTAAGCTTAGATTCACAATTCCAAATGGTTTTTTGAGAATGATCTTTTGTCAAAATTGCTATTGTTATGCCAAGTGTTGCAATATAGAGGTTGTTAATTAGTCCGAGGATCCAATGCATTACTTGAACATGGCATAATATAAGTGTATGATGGAAACTAGAATAAAAACTATCCTTCTATAGTCTAATTTGCATGGCAATCCTTTTATAAAATATATAATAAAACAAAGTTTAAAAACTTGATATAAAATTCAATGCATTTTGAGGACAATTACCATGCATAATTAGGATCATCAGATTCATCGCACAATTCAAGCCCAAATTCATTTTGGTTGGGGAGACATGAATCTCCAGTAGGCTTTTTCCAAATAACAGTGTTTCCATCCACAGCAATCAACTCATAACACAATGATCTTGCCACAGCCTGGAGATCTGCCCATTCCTTATCCTGTTTAGGCCACTGCACAGGGGGGCCAGAAATGACCAGATAACCTCCTGGGCGAAGTACTCGATCTACTTCAATGAAATATGTTGCATCTGCAAATCCAAAATTCTTTATGATAAGAAATAGTAGGGGGCAACAGAAGTGAGAAATTAGAGCACAAATATTGTACAGAACTCACTATAGGCTGTAAAAGGGATCAAACATCGGGAACAGTGCACCAAGTCAAATGAGAATGCAGGGAATGGCAGTCTGCGAGTGCCAAGCATGGCAACAAATGCTGGTATTCCTCGTTCCAATGCAAATTGTATCTGAGATTTGTGTGAGTCCCTCGGAGCAAATGAGAGGGTTAAAATCTCTTCAGCTAGTAGGTACCCTCCAAAACTGGCAACCTGCAACAGGATTGACATATGTGATCTTTTAAAAGTACAACAACCAGTACAAGCAAAATGAGGCACAGGAAGACAGTTCCTACCCCACATCCCATATCAAGAGCAGTCCTAAGCACTCCACCACTTATAGGAATATACTGTCCAAGTTTCTCAATATATTGTACAGCTCCATCCGGGAACATTGTGCCACCACCAGGGAAAATAAAGTATGGACCTTCTTCCTTCATCCATCCTTGATGACCTTTCCTCTCAGCAATTTTGTTGTGTGGCATGTTGCTGTGCCATATCTGCAGATAGAAATGATAATACTTTAAGAAACACTGATAACTTATGGTTCCAATATGGAGCATTGACAACTAGCAGTCTTTCATCTCTGAATATAAACTATAACAAATTTTACAAACTGAATTTTTAATTCAAGGTCCAAGATTTCAAGCCCTAAACCCAATATGCACTAAAGACTCATAATATTCAAAAAATGCTTCATCACAATTCTAACGAGTCCCTCGTCGTTAATACGAAACTAACACTCAAATCCCCAGTTGTTTAATTAAATCAAGTCAGACAATGTATAAATCAAAACAAATTCAGCCTCTGAATACTGAAAAGTTCTACTTGCAAAGATAAGTTCCTAACATGGCAGTCAGTAAATGGGGTAGGAGAGGAGCTGAGTTTCCAGTTCAAGGTCCAAAAAATCAAACCCTATATTCAAACAATCAAACTACATAAAGGCCCATAATTTTGTAATAATGATCCAATTCAGATTACATTTAAACCCCTAGTTGTTTATGTAAATCATGCGACACAACATATAATTTTAAATATGATTCAGATTCGTAAAATTTGACTCTTGGAAGAACTCCAAACATGAAAATCTTAAATAAGCTTCATATCCGGTTTAAGGTCCCAGACTTCAAGCTCTAGGTTAAAATTACAATAAAAACCCAGAATTTTCCAATAATGCTAAATCACAAATATAACAAACACAAAACAATATACCTTTGAGTAAGGCAGTAAGCTCTTCCAATGTTCAATATCATGTCTTATGTTGTTTTTGTCTCCAAATAGTCGAGTTGAGTGGTGATTTTTGTTTTCTCAGTTCCCAAACAAGGAAAAATCAAAGATTCAAAATTTCAGTTTCTCTTCTCTTCCCACCATTTTCTCACCAACCAAACAAATCATAAGGTAGACACCTTGTGCAAGCTTTTCTTAGGTTAAATTTCTTCATTTTTTTTAAATTTTTTTTTTTCAATTTTTAATTTTTTATGTTGCTTTCGTTTCCAGAAACAAAATTAACTGTATAAGGGCCATTTGATTGTTAATTATTTTAGTTCTCTGGTCCCAAACAAAGAAAAATAAAAGACACAAAACTTCAGTTTCTCCTATCTTCCCACCATTTTCTCACCAACCAAACAAAGAATAAGATAGATACCTTGTGCAAGCTTTGCTTCGGTTAAATTTCATTTCTTATGTTGCTTTTGTCTCAGAAAACAAATTACTAAGCTCAATTAAGCCAAATAACTGTACAAGGCTCATATTATTGTAATTTTCTTTATCTCGGGTACCAAACAATGAAAACCTAAGATTCAAATTCCAATTTCTCTTCCTTCCCTGTTAATTTTCTCAGCAACCAAACAAAGCACAAGAAAATTACCTTGTGCAAGCTCTCCGGCCACTGTACCGGAACCCGATACCCATCCGGCGGCGGAATCAAGCAAAGCGGCGTCTCCTCCGGCACCGGACAATGCCGCTCCCTATAGAAATTCATCTCCCTACTAAGCTGGCTATTCCTCCTCGGATCCTCACACGGCATGTGATCCACAGCCTCTGCCGGGCACGCCTCAATAGTCTGCTGGTTTCCGGCCTCCACCAGTGCCACGAGGCGGTTCCGGTGCTTCGGATCGCCAGCATTCGACAGCAGCAGCGCCTGGCGGCCCGAGGCGGCGAGCGAGTCCCCTAGAGGAGTGAATACGAGAAGGAAGAACAAGAGCACGCCGCCGAAGAAGGCGGCGGAGACGATGTCGATGAGGCGGTACTGCCTGGAATTTCGCTTCGACGAGGGAAGGTTCAAATGGCCCATTCTTGGATTCGGATCGGATCCGATCAGATCCACATTTGGGGAGTGGATTTCTAGGGTTCTTGATTTGGGGTTTTGTTGAATTCTAGGTCTTTGTTTTTATACTGCAAGATGAAGCTTGTGGAGAAGTGAAGAAGAGGTGGCTTGTGTGTATGTGCGTGTCCAGTCACTGCCACTTGTGAGTTTGAGACTGTGTAGTCTTCATTCAAGTAATGAAGAAGATGGGAGGGGAAAGCTATAGGCACATGGTAGTGAGGAAATGGTGATCGAAGGGTGAATACTGGGCATGTGATGGACAGGTGGCAGAATCTGAAGGGATGTTTTTTTTTTTTTTTTTTTTTTTAAAGGAACATAGATTAATTAAATGGTGGGCTTAAGTGATAGACTAGAGGGGGCGATTTTGGTAAGATTATAGAGTAATGCGTGTTTATGAAAGGAAAATTCAATTTTTTAGTGTGAGTAATTTTCTTATATGAACCCAAGAGTGGGTAGCTCAGTGGTTGAGTAGCAGGGTTAAGGGCGTCTAAAGTCTCTTGGTTCTGGGTTCAACTCTCACTATCTATTAATATCTTGGACCAAGGACCGCAAGGTGGAAATCTTATTTCAAAAGTCTTGTTCGGGGTGCAGGATTTAGTTTGGTGCGCGCAAGCTGGCCCAGGATACCTGTATAAAAAAAAAAAAAAAAAAAAATTTCTTATATGGATGTGTTGAAGTGGAGTATGTACTGAAATAGCATGTGTGTAAGCCCTTTATAAACTCTTTGATTGAAAAAATAGTCCGAGTCCTAAAAATGGGAGCATTCAATAGAATTACATCACATAAAATATATACACATAAATTATTTGAAGACGTGATAGTAAGAAATTTTATATTTTGATGATATGGCTTTAATGTGTGATTAAGTGTTAATTAACTTGCTAATAATATAGTGAGGCCTATTAAAAAAATGATATTTTGATTATCTAGAATTGGATAATATTGTGTATAAATAATAAAACAACTAATTAAATAATACTAACATAATATATAATAATTCTGTAAACTATATAGAATATATACCAATTATGATGGTATATATTTAAAGAATAAAATGAGGAAGAAGAATACTTGAATAATAATTATGTTAAACCAGAATGCTATTCAAGCACAACAATTTGCAGACACAACGAGCCATAAGAGTACTATCTCTCTCTCAGACACTATGCAAACACACAATGAATTGAATTGAGTGAAATGAACTCTAGACCCATGGCCTATAATAGACAAACTGGGCAGAAAGGCACCATTGAAGACATGACTCTGTGCAGGGATGCAAAACCATATGCGACCCTTCGCAGTAGCAGAAGAGTGACTGTTCTTGCAATGTTTAAAATTTCAAATAATTAATCTGGGTTAGCCCAAAAAAATAACGGACTTGGTCTAAATGACCCACCCCACCCGACTTGGCTCGGTGCGGGCGAATGGTTTGGATTAAGCCCAAGTTTAGTAGGTCCTCTCCACTCACAAAACTTTGATGCCCATTAAGACCCAACCCATAGGTCCAATGTAAGAGTACATAAGCACACAAGCTACCCACTGTTCAATGTAGGACAAAGATGACTACCACCTTCAACCACTTTCAAATTGATGATTTTAAACTACAACTTCTTATTCAAAATCTTAGTATTTTAAGCTTATAACGCCACATCAGCAAATATCAGTCTAATCCATTTTTCAATATATATTTTTGTCAACAAATATAGTAATGCATATCAACACTTATTTGACACAACAATTTACATGCATAAAATCACTACTTCAATACCACATCATTAAAAAAATATTATTTTGATTAGATATACAAACATCATCATTTTCTGTTATACAGACATTGGGCATTGACATTAGAAATCAATTCTCACTGCAATCATTTTAATAATATAATAAATGGGTGTCAATATGCTTGCACTTGCAAAGGATAATAGAGGTAAACACTTGAGATTTGCAAAATATGGTCTAACTTGGAAAGTATGGTCTAAGTGAACTCCCACACCCACCTATATATTAGTATTAATTGTTAAATAAATAAATATATAAAGAAGAAGAGACTTGAGTTAGAAGATAATATATGGGAAAACTCAACTTGATTTAGTAAGTTTTTATTTTAAGCAAGTCAATTAAACATTCTGAAGATGACTCTTTGGGATTCTAGTTTTATAAAGGGGTTGGAGGAAGGGCAAAATAGGAGGAAGGCCATTAGCTTTCACTAAAGATCTCCCATCATTATCACATTATTAAATTTTTTTTAACAAATTATTATTCCATGGAAGATTATAAATTTAATCTTCTGATAGAGACAGTGATTAACTTAATCACATAATTTATTTTTTGGCTAATCATCCAATGGAAGATTATAAATTTAATATTCTGATAGTGACAGTGAAGGAGAGTGCAATTGTTTCCTTTGGCTTCAATCCTAGTCTAAGAATGCACTAAAAAAATTAACTTGAGAGAACAACCTCTCTCGTGCTTTAAACGAAGTTTTTTTTTTTTTTTCAAAAGTCCAATTTGGAGAATTTTTATTGCATAATGTTCTATTCTTTTAAAGGTATTTTTTGCCCTCAAAATATTTTATCTCCCTCATCCTTTCTCTCTCCACCTATCTCTTCCCCACCGGTGGCGGATTTAGCATGGCGATACCCAAATTTTAAACCCTTTTGAGGCTTATTTAAAATTTCAAAGAAGTTTAAAATTTTTTAATATTGCCCTGACAATGTTATTTGTTAAAAAACTTTGAAATTACTATAAAATTTTAATAAGCTTTAACATTGTGTCAAAGAGTGGAAAAGTTTAAATTGAATAGGCATTTAGATAGTGTGTGATAGAGTCTAAGTGTCTCTCCTTTAACCATTTCTTTTCCTGTAAGAAGTACGATAAGACATGTGTAGTATATGAATTTTATAAGATTAAATTTGATATTATTAATAAATTCTTAAGTGTCCTTTCGTAGCAAATAACTTATTGGTCTAATGGCATGCATTTCCATTTTTAGAGGGATAGAAATTTCATATTCAAGCATTTAAAAAATACATCGATATTTGCTTCTCAATATTAGAGGATATTTAAGGTAGGAACTAGTTTTTATCATTTGGCCAAAAAATAAAAAATAAAAAAATTTGCCCTTACATTGATAAAACCCTAGCTCCTATTCTGTTTAATGGATGGAAGTAACCTATTGGGAAAATCTTAATGAATTAAAAGTAGAGAGCCTTACAATGTTGGTGGCAATCTTAACGTTCGATGAAATGTCTAAAAAAAATATTATTATACTTCTTTCCAGCTTAATAAACCCTACTATTTGGTTTCGCCGCAGTGAACATACACAACAGAAACCATCAGATTTGGAACTTGTTCTAAAAGATGTATCCTGTAAAAATTCTCAAAATGCATTGAATCTAAATTTCGGCATTTCACCACTAGATTTCGGCATTCCACCACATCACACGCTAATGATCACTGTCGAACATTAAAATTTAAAGTTTCCTTGATGTCCTTAGATTGTAATCATGCTTGATAAGATTTGCTCTCAGTAGCATTGCCCTAACATCCCGATCAAATTCACTGCCCGTCTGTAAAACCCTTTGGAAAGTTGCATTTCTTTGATCTGCGTGCCGTGCGTAGAGAATTTTGTTGTGTGAGTCGATCCGAGCCTGCATGAACATGATAGGTTCGTCACTAAAGCACTACACTAAAGATCTACGATTGTGGATTAATAAATAATGAACCTGGATCTATCATCATTATTCAAAGGGTCCAAAATTTGTGCCCATACACTACTAATGAGGGTCAGGTAAGTGAGGATGTTTAGTATATGGGATCCGTGGACACCCAATGACATATAGAGAGAAATTGATGGACCAAATATTAGAACTAAGCTCTCTGAATTCTTCCCATCAAGAAATTCTTTTTTTACAAGGCTAAATTAAGACGTGATCAAAAGAATTAGAAAAGAGCAGTCCAAACCATACCTGTATTTGGTTGTCAGTAATCAAAGCTTCAAGTTCTTTCTCCAGGCCCGCAACACTCGTTTTAAAAGCATTAGCCATCATGCACAGATCAACGGACAAAAATGGGTGTGTATACTGGATGAGAGCTTTGTGACGGATTTGATCATACAGTGTCTCAACATGGTCGTGCAAATGAATGTCGAGCAACAAGTTTGCTTTAAGATTACCAAGGTAATTGAGACATGATGCGTAATGGCTGCAGTAACGGGCAAAAGGTCTCAGGTTAAAAAACTAAAGACACCAGAACAAGATATTGTTCATATAACAGGAATTTATTGCTTGCCAATTATGATAAGGTATTTATGTTGGTAGTGTCCGAGTCAATAAACTGCTATTTATTGTAATCTTGGAGGAAAAGAAAAGGCAATTTGAATCAGTCTTGGAATATCTCGAATCATAACCCACACTAAACAGGGAAAAAAATGGCAATCAGAAGTGTAATGAATCAAGCTACCACTCCCCTTGAACTTGATTATATAGACTGCAGGTGGAAAGGTGTAAAAGCATTGCTAAGAAGGAATAAAATTTATTTTCTTTTCACTTGAAACAACCAAAACATTTTTGTTCATGGCTGACCGAAATGAAACAAATAAATCTCAAAACTCATTGGTTTCAATTGAAATGATGATGTTTTATTCAGTTTTGAATGGAACAACGACATTTTAGTTGAAGCTAACTAAAACAAACCAAAATATTTCTAAGAAAAAAAAAAAAAAAAATTTATTTATTTTTATATATATATATATATAAAAAAATAAGAAAAGGAGAGAGAGAGAGAGAGAGAGAGGATTTA
>JAESVK010000323.1:597670-609041 GCA_017140935.1 Hamamelis virginiana | reverse complement strand
AGCTTAGTCTCATCTAAGGATAAGAACCACTTCGAGGCTGACCCTTTCAGTGATTCATGAAACATCTGAGCCAACAGCTCATCATCGGCTCCACGAGGTTGCATCGCCCTCACATACATCTTCAAATGGGTTTTAGGGCAACCCATCCCATCAAACTTCTCTAATTCCGGCATCTTAAAACTGAACGGCATACGGGCCTTGGGGAACAGTGAAAAAGATGTCACATCAACCATGTCATCAGACCGACGCATCCCCTTCAGGGCTTTCTCTAAGGCTTCAACCTTACTCGACAACATGATCGGATCCCCAGAGAGGAATCCAGATCCACTGGGCTCGCCATCCAGATTAATGGGCTTAGATTTGGCTCCTGCCTGGGCCTTGGCACTGTCATCAACTTGGGCCGGGACAGGTGGATCAGAGGTACTCCTCGGGTTCTCTAAATGGGCCTCCCTAACCTGATCTGTACCGGTCTGTTTATCTTGGGACATCTTCTTAATCTGTTCAGTCTCACGGGCCAGGGCATCAATTCGGTCCATGATAGCATTCAACACTGTAGCAGTGGTACTGGGTTCTCCGTCAGCCATTGAGGATACACTCGGGGGTTCAACACTAAAAAGACGCCCTCTAGAATCACGACGCCAGGCCAGAATTCTACACCATGAAATGGGCTTTTTTAGAAAAACGGAAGAGTCCATGATACTCAAAACCTATTGACAGACTATCAAAGAGGTGCTATCCAAATAGAAGACAAGGAGAAAGGGGAAAACCGTCCTACCATAATTCCAACTCACTTCCCTATTTCACAAGGGCACTTCCTTAGAAATTAGGAAATAAATCAGAATCACCAATAGGGAAATAAAACATGATTGACCAAACAGGGCTCAAAGAGCAACACCAAGGACCAGTCCTTCATTCTCAGGGCACTTTCCTTTGAATCGAAGGTCTTAGTCAAAACAAACCGAAAGAACCTAATCACAGAAAAGGGTATGTACCTTTAGAATATTCTCTTCCATCCTCAAAATAGTCCTTTCATTCTAAGGACCAAAATCCTTAAAATAAAGGGCTTATATTAAAAATATCAAAGTTTATCCAAGGGTACATATCCCTAAGTTCTAACATTCACAAACAAGGCTCACATCAAATTGGGATAATTTTGGCAGCATAACGACACAATTATGTGCTAAAAGAAATTTGGCAGCATAACGGTGTAGGTATGTGTCAAGGGAAAATTTCGACAGCATAACGGTACAGTTAAATGCCAAAAGGAATTTCGGCAGCATAACAGTACAATTGTGTGTCGAAATTTCGGCAGCATAACAGGTGTGTGCAAGCACTGTAGGGTAGAGTGTCCTACTTGGCTGTCTACATGGACTAATGCAAAAGGTGGGTTCAAAGGTTCCTATTGCAGACCAATCCATATACCTAACCACATGTGACACATGGCGTGCCGCGTGGGTCAAACAGTACTGATTGGTCATTGATATACCCCGAAGGGTACTTGACAATAGGTTGATGGCTTCGTCATGATTGCCCTAGTGTCGAGTGGAGACAGGGATCAGGACTAGACCATCGTTTGGCAAGGCAACATCGTCCTATCACACAATGACATGCAGCTAATATAACTAATATGATATGCAGTCACACAAATGCAAGTGGTTGATTTTAATTAATTTAAGAAATTAAATAGCCCAATTAAATCAATGAAGTTTAGCCCTCGACATCCCCAGTGGAGTCGCCAGCTCTGTGGACCAGCCTCGCGGACGGGGCTTTGATGGTGGTGTGAGTCCACATCATCACCGGGCGATGTGATTAGGGGGGTTTAGAAATCAAAACAAAGGAGTCGCCACCTTATTTTTAAGGAATAAGGAAACCATGAAAAATATTTTATTTTTTAAATCAAAACAAAACAAACTCCATTTTCAATGAAAAGACAGTCTTTGAACCAGAGTTGGATCCGGGGGCTAGGTTACGACGTGGGAAGGTTCCAAGCTTTCACTTGTAGGCACCCACCTCGCCCTAATTAAAGGACTTCTAATTTATTTGGGCTATTTAAATCTCTCAATGCAAACAATCCTAAATAATCTAATCAACCAACAAAATAATGATATAAATGCAGTAATCTATATTAGTTATATTAATAAATAAATAAATAAAAATATATACAAACAAACCCCTAAAACCTAGGACACCCTACGGGCATCCTAGGGCGGACTTGAGCCCTATTAGCGCCTACGTAACTTACTAGTATCACCTAGCAAGTATCAAAGTCCACGTAGTTCGACTACCCTAGGACTCTCCTATTGTAATCGATCACATCATCAAAGGTATTTCAACCTAATTCAAGACTCTAGCTTCGAGAGTTTTTGTTTGTTCAAAATCATTTATTCAAAATCATTTATTCAAAATCATTTATTTGAAATCATTTCAAATTAAAAGATATTCATAAAATCCAAATATTCCAAAATAATTCTTATTTTTAGAATTAAATTCCAATTGAAAATCTTTTTCAAAGATATTTCAAGAAAACAAACCATATTGGGAGGAATTTCATTCCAAAGTAAAAATCTTTTAAAATATTTCAAATCTTTTGAAAATCAATTAATAATCAAATATCTCATAAAATCATTTTTATTTCATAAATATTGCATCAAAAATCTTTTAGAAATCTCTCGAAGATCGACATCTCAAATCAAATAAAACCCGCAAATCCGATGGCAATCTTTACAACAAAGGAAATTCCTAGGGAAGGTCAAGTGACCTTCCTAGCCTAGGGTCTCTAACTAGCCCTAAAGTTAATCTAGAAACCCTAAAATCCTAATGCAATGCATGCTGAAATTTAAACAAATAACAAGTAATCAATTCTAAAGATGTATGAAAATGCTCCTAAATGCACACTAATTAATCTATGTGAACCTAAGCATATTTCTAAGTTGGTTTTGGCCCTAAAATAATTTTTAGAAGTCATTTAAGGCCATTTTCAATTCCGGACAGATTTGAAAGCGGACTTTAAATCACCCTAAAAACTTTAAAAAAGAAGTAATAAAAATCATGTTAATGACCTAGCATGCATCCTACATGAATATACTAAATTACTATACAAAAACATGTCAAAAATTACACCAAAATATGCTTAAATGATCAATTTAAACACAAGGGAAGGATCTCACCTTTGCACGCTCCCTCGTACACATTTTTCATATTCAAATGATCAAATCCATAGCAAGTGTTTAAATAATCATATGAAACATAAACAAAAAGACTCAAGACTCATCACATGTCAAATTAACATACTAATATACTCATGTTATCATTAAAATCATCAATTAAACATCGAGAGATTCAAATAACAATATGAATGCACCAATATTTATTTTAAACATGCATACACATAAAATAATGAAAAACTTATCCTAAACATGATAACTAGCATAAAATAACAACAAAGCTAATCCTAAACATGTTAACTAACACAAAATGATAACAAGACTAATCCTAAACATATCTAATCACATAAAATCATAATAAAACTAACCCTAATCATGCATACTTACATAAAATCATAATAAAACTAACTCTAATCATGCATATATACATAAAATCATAACAAAGCTAACCCTAACATGCATACCCACATAAAATCACAACAAAACTACATTAACCCTAAATATGCATTCTAACATAAAATCTCGATAAAGTTAACTAACTCTAAACATATATGCTAACATAAAATCATAACAAAAAAACCTAAACCTAATCATGCATGCTCACATAAAATAACAATAAAAGACAACCCTAATCATGCTTGCTAATATATAATCAAAATAAAACCAATCCTATTCATGATGAACATACTATTATCCTATATTAAAACTACATCCTATTCTAATCATGCATAAACAAATAAGAAACTATCCTAACATGCATTAAATCATAATAAAGAATACCCTAACATGCTTACTAACATGCAATCATAATGAGACTTAACCCTAATCTTACATGCTTACATAAAATAACACCAAGATTAATCCTAATCATATATATATGACATGAAATAACAAATGAAAGCTAATCCTATCATATTAAACATACTTATAACAGAAAGAAGAGAAGAGAAGAAAATCCATTTCATACGAAAATCAAAAGGGATTACACCACAACCTCATGAACTTATGTAAGAATCATGGAAAACAATCATAAGGTTAAGGATTTTACCCTTCAAACTCCTTCTTGGCTCCCCTCCTTCAAGCTCCTAGCCTTTTCTTCTTACTCCTTCAATGGTGTAAGAGTGAAGAGCCTCAAAATTCTGTAGCCTCTTCTCTCTCAAACCCTAAAATTCTCTCCTCTCTCCCTTGAACCTCTATAGTGTAATATATATAGAGCTAGGGTTAAAAGCATTGAATGGTTGAGATTAAATTCTTCAAAAAACGATCCTAAGGCCTAGGATGAGTCTTCCTAGGGTTTGAATGCCGAATCCCTTCGTATTTGAGCCAAAAAATCAAATCAAATCGGCCAAAATAAGTCAAGATTTCAAAAATGGCAAGATTGGCTCGAGCCATGCTGGTGGCCGTCCTAGCCTGGACGGCTGGCCGTCCTAGGCTGGACGGTTGGCCGTCCTAGCTAGGACGGTCACCGTGCTGAATTTCCATATTTTGTTCCCCAAATTCAAGGGTCTTCGAATTTTGGCCATATTTTGGTCAATTTTGATCCAAATCCGACGGTTCAGGGCTCAAAACGACCGTGTTTTGATCCTCCACATTTTTAGAATGTTTTTGGGTTAAAATCAATTGACCATGGTCAAGGGTTTTAGCAAAAAGCTAGCCAATTGACCCGGTTGTGCCAAAATTGGTCAAATGACCATTCTCTGTTTTGTAAAATCGATCAATTAGGCTTGCACCACTTCTAAAAACATGGTTTCAACATGAAATTGGCACTTAACAACATGTTTTGGAAATCTTTTGTTTTGGTGAAAACGACCAATTCACGGTCAATTTGATCGAAACCCTAATTCGGCTCATCCTTACCCGCGGGATCGATTTTGGGAGAATCCATCCCAACCATTCAAAGGCTCAATTGACATACCAAATTCACTCCCCACATCCATATAAACCTCATGAAACAATCCGTTTCGAATTCGGAGGTCATTCGGAAATTATACGAGAAAAAGGACGAAAATGCCCTTCAAGTCGCAAAAACCCTAATTACCTACCGAGCTCTTATCAGAATGCCATGAAAATTTACAGGGATGTTCTAAAACACCTCAAAAGTCAAATGCAATACAAATGGGTTGATTCCAATCCAAATGTACACATGAAATAATGAATTGTCCTTTTCCTCAGCAAAGGGCAATTTGGTCAATTTGGTCTTTACAAGGCCAATTCCTCACCCAATGATCAGCTATTCTAGTTGATCATTTGCATGGACATTTGATAGAAATAAATGGTAAAAATGGGGTGTCCACACTTTGGTTTCTTTTTGTTATTTGAGATTTTTTAAGACTAATTTGCCTTTTTAGCCTTCTTGGCTTTAAGATATTTTAAAAATATTGGGACTATTTTAGTCATTTTAGCACCTTTAAAAAAAAAAAAAAAACAACGGGTTAACCGGTTTTTTAACCAGTTTGACTGGTTGAACCGGTTGAACTGTCGGGTTGAACGGTTTTTATTTTTTTATTTTTTTATTTTTATTTTTTTAAATGGGTTTTTGTGGGCTAGACCAACCGGAGAGGGGACCGTTCCCGGTTCAACCGGCTGAATTGGCCGGTCCGGTTCGAGTTTGATAACAATGGTTGGAACACAAAATTTCACTTGATCTAACACTCTGTTTGAACTAACTTTGTCTAAAATTATTTTTAAAACTCAAAATGGTATGCATTTGATCAAAAGAGATGGTGTGATAATTACTTATAGACAACTCGAGAGGTGATAGGATGATTGGCCAAAATTGTACCCCTTAAGGCGCATTTGGATACGTTTCTATTTTCTGTTTTTCTACTTTTTAAAGTAATTAAAAAAAATTGATTTTTTTTTTTTTAGTGCAAAATTTTGGTAGTTACTTTTAAAAGTGAAAAAACAGGAATGAGAAGCTTATCCAAACAAGCCCTTAGCTTTTGCCATAATCTCTTTTATTATCAAAATTTTGATATGTGAAAAGGTGATTTGGATGTAACTCTAAACCGATAGGTAAGAAAATAGTTCTCCAAAATTAATTTTAGGTAAAAGTAATTCAAATGAGACTTAAGAAATGGGGTGATAATTGCTTTTTGATGACTTTGAGATGGTAGCTAGGATAATTGGCCAAATCTGGCACCCTAAGTATTGCCACAGTGACTCCTAATTAATATGAAATTTTGCAATGTGAATAGATGGTTTGGACATAACTTCAAAGAGATAGGTGAAGACACATAAATGATCAAGTAAGAACCGGTCCATAACCTTAATTTAAAGTCAACTCACCATTAGAATAGGTATTTTGAAAAATCGACCGTTGGATTAAATAATTTTCTTATGTATGTCATGTCTGCCAAAAATTGCAATGATCCAATGGTTGGTTTTCAAAATACAGGCTGTTAAACAATTATTACAGCATCCAACGGTAAATACTGTTAGAGCATTCCATGTATTATATTTTGAAAATCGATAGTCAGGTCACTGTAATTTTTAACAGTCATGATATATATAAGAAGATTATATAATCAAACATTCGGTTTTTCAAACTGTGAGAGAAAATGAATTTTAAGCGAAACTAATCAAAACGGATTCTTATTATAAACAAAAATGCATGTGAGATATGAAGAATGATTTTGGGCAATTAAATAATTGAAAGTTGAGAATCTTCTTTTGCACATTTGGCACTAAAGGACCGCCTTAATCGCCTTAAGATTGAACTTTAATTTTATTACTTATTAAATTTACATATAGTATAAAGAAAAGCTAACAAAACAATGATTCTTTGTTGTCATACTCCAATTAAGGAACTTGTAACTGTTGATTTACACACCTCACTTTAATTAATGTCACATCTACCCTAATCTTTCCTTCATTCATGGGACAATTTTCTTTTCTTATCCTTTTCTCCCTTTTATCCTTTTGTCCTTTCTGTCCAATGGCATGACAAACCTTAGCCGACACCCACTCCCATTCCCATATGGATAGGTTTAGTTTAACTGGCCTTTCAACAGAGAAAAACAAAAAAAAAAAGAAGTAAAGTTTTAACAGGTCATGTTTCCTTAATTTAGAAGACACTAGCACCTGTTTTAGAATTAGATCTGGGTAAAAAAAAAAGGATAATATAAGTTTTAATACAATTTTTTTTTTTGTAAGAGTTATATTTTGCACAAAATTTACTATTGGATTAGAGTATTTTCAATGAAAAGCTTCCATTTATGCCTTATATTTATATATTTTGGAATACTACGATGCCAAAATAGGAGCTTCTTTTATATTTGGCATGATTGTGCTCTATTGGAGAGCTTTTTTATTTGGCACCATTGTGTTTTAATGAGTTTTAAACTGTAACTTTTGGCAGGGTGACATTCATAAGAGAAGTATTTTATCCAACAGTCGATTTTTCAAAATATATTTTGCAACTAGCCTTACGAAAATACACCCTATATTCTGCAACTCCTTATATTAAAATGAAAGTTTAACTTGGTACAGGGATAAATTTATCATTTTTACCGTTTGTAGACAATGGTGGAGAATGAAATTCTATTCATGGAGAGCATTCTCCTATATTTTTTGTTTTACTTGGAAAAAAACAGAATTTTACATCAAGTAGTAGACTTGTAGGAACACTTTTTTATTTTTTATTTTTTTTTTTATTTTGCTAACGATAAAATTATGTTTTTTTTTAAAAAAAAAATATATATATTTGCTCTCTTGGATTATCACTGTGTTACACATTGTCTCTTATGGTTTTAATTGTAATACATTGCTCTCCAATAGTTTTAAAATATGACAAATAATACCCTTACATTCGTTGATCAGCAGTGAAACAGAAAAATAATAGTTGACGTCGTTATTTCTAGTTGATAGGCCATTAATAAGATTTTAGTGAAAAGAGAATTAAGAGTGAAACTCATCAATAAGAGCTTAATAATGGAGAATTAAGATTGAAATTATGAGGGGGTGCACAAACGTAGCGATGGAGAATCTAATTTCTGCAATTAGAAATAGATCTATCAATAATTATTTATTTATTCCACCACTATCAACGAACGCATGAGTATTATTTATTATATTTTCATAATTTGAAATTAAAAGAGAACAATATGTTGTAATTAAAATTATAGGAAACAAAATTTATTTTTCTAAAAAAAAATAAATTACTGTAGTCTGAAAATGTACATAATTGTAGCAACTTTACAGGGAGAGCAACTGACATGGTGAGTGAGGGTGCAGTCCAATCACATTCCACGTGTAAACTATCCGGACACGTTTAAGATGTTATAAAACACTTTTCTGACATAGAGATGCTCCACCGCCGGTGAATGTGACGAAATCGGAAAAGGAAATGCCATAACTCTACCTCCTTCCCCTCTCTCCCATATTCTTTGTCTCTCCGCGCGCGCACACACGCATATATGTATAGATAATTGTAGCTTAATTTTCTGTAAAATCTTCTGCAATGGCGAGACCAAGCGAATACGCAATCGAGACTTTCATGAATATCACCGGCGCGTCAGAGTCAGTCGCGGTGCAGAAACTGGAGGTATCTTTTTCTAATTCTCCGTTTTTGTCTCTATCAATGCCATTATTCTATTTCATTATTTTCTATATGTGTGTAGATATGCAAGATCGTAAAATTTGGTTTCTGGGAAAACGCAAGATCGTAGAACACTTTATCATTTTGTTTTGATGCCGCGTTTGGTTGCTGGGAAAATGCAGGAACAGATAAGAAATTAAAAATTACCAAAAAAAAAAACAAAAGAAATTAAGATATTAATATTTCTTTTGGGATTATTTTCAAAGAACATCACTCTGTTTGGTTGTTTTTGTGTATCTTTGTTCATTCTTTTCTTTAGATTTCGAATTTTTTTTTCCCCAATATAAGTTGGTGTATTTGTGTAATGTGATATATGATTTGATTGATTTCTTTGATCTGAGTGTTGTAAATCTTTTTTGATAGAATAGTGTGAAGGGCGCATTTGGATTTGAGGTGAAGATTGGATTAATTCATTAATTGTTATTATTATTATTATTATTATTGGGGGCATTAGAGGTGAAAATTTGTCATTTGTAGTGTTCGTATTGAAGAAAATGACCTATCATTGCAAATAATGGTGTAAGATTTGTTTTAGGTTTGTATGGTAGGGCATTGTCATAGATTTGCCTGTCCAAACATGCCCTTAGTTAATTAGCTATTTTAATGAAGAAATGGGGATTATAGTATGCTATAAATGGACAAGAAAATGACATTTTAACCTGCCATAGAGGTCTTACCATTTGGAAGTTGGGAGTGGATTGTCAGCAACCTATTTAACAGTTGCAATTAACTTGGATAGTTGCTGGCCTCTGTTGATAATTGGAAAATGTGTGGGTACCCAATTCGGAAATAAATGTAATATATATATATATATATATATATATATATAGAGAGAGAGAGAGAGAGAGAGAGAGAGAGAGAGAGAGAGAGAGAGAGAGAAAGAGATAGAGAGAGATGTGCTCACTTTGAAGGGGGCAAAAACCTCCTAAAGTATTCACTTTGAGTGGGTTTGAACCTCTTATGAGCCAAGCCTGACACTAAAGTTGTTTCTTCATTGCATACCATGATCATATGAGTCATATGACATCATTACTTATATAGAAGATTAAAATAACTGAAAATATCTTACTATAACTACTGATATTTTAATTAAATGGGAACGTATCAAAATGATGCCTGGGTGTGCGTGTTCTTCAGTGGCGATGTGAATTATTTTTGTTTTGCTGCTAGCTTGTGCAGTTAAAAATTATGTTTAATGTTATGTTCCGAGACATGAGGAACCCCCATTCTGGATGAGGCTATTCCTCTTGAAAGTGTTTATTGAGTATGTAAAGCTTGGTTTTGGAAGAAAGATACGCAGCATCATTGATTTGTACGATTCAGGAACTGTTCTTTCATGTGGTTGCAAATAGTTTCAAGCTAGAAATTGGGCAGTCACTGTTTTTTTATTTTTTCCCCAAGCCTAGTTCAAGTTGTTGCAAATGTCAAATATATATGTAAACATGTAAGGAAGGTGACATACTTTAGAGCTGGCATTGAAGTTAAAAACATTTTATAATTAGTGGTCAGATTATTCATGGATAATGCTTTCAGATTAGACTGTCTGGTATATTTGACTTATTCAAGAGAGTCTTGTAGGTACCAGTCTTCTTTTAGGATCTCAAGATGGGATTTATGAATCCTTGGATTCAACCAAATTGGTATTTGTTGTAAAGTAATTTATTGATTAAAAGAATCCAATGATTTATTCACAAGATTTTGAATTCTCAAATAAGGCATGTGATTTGCAAATCTTGTTTTCTATTTATTACACAAGATTCTTCTTTAAGTTGATATCTCCTATGCAAACCCTGGTCCCTGGAAATAATTTATTTCAGGTAGGCTGTCTCTGAACTTTGAAACTGAATCACATTTTGTTTAATTGTTCCTAAAGTACCCCCACTGTATTAAATAAGTTTTGTTTTTGGTTGGATTTGTTAAATAATATTGGTGTTGGCAATTGGTTGGGTGAAAGCTATCCAACCTGAACTGGACACTAATTAATTAAGATAATGGACAATGCGATTTATGTGTAAAATCTGTAAGGATACTACAGAAGGTTCTTTGTTGAGTTTGAAATGTGGGTGCCAATTAGTCACCCTCATCAAAACTGTGATTTATGTGTAAAGTTGTAGAGATGCTAGTAATTTTAGCAAAACTATTCCGAGGAGGATTGGATATCCTCGGAACTGAGGATCTGTAGGCTGAGTGCAGTTATGAAATTTAGGGTATCCTGTCTCCCTAACTGTCATTCTTCATCAAAAGGACTTGTGTTGGTTGAGTTGAATTGTGGGGTTTGCATTATATTTTTTATACACACATCAATGCATTTTTTTTTTTTGGTGAGATAATGTTATACAAAAATGTGAATGCGAACAATTCATTTATCTCTTTCTTTTCATATTATGGACCACGTAATACCCCCTGTAGTAAAATATTTCTCATTATGACACTATAAATTGCTTATGTTCCTAACGTTTGGTGTGTTGTCTGTTATATCTGACTGGTAATCAGGAATATGGTGGCGATCTTAGTGAAGCTGTTAATGCATATTTCAGTGGAGGGGATAGACGCTAGTATGCCTTTTTTAATCCATTTGACTCTTTAATCTACTCTGGGTTCTGTAATG
>JAESVK010000323.1:582176-597660 GCA_017140935.1 Hamamelis virginiana | reverse complement strand
TGTGTCTTTAATTGTGCTCTCTTGTACAGTACAAATGCTGCTGCCCCTCCATATGGTTTCATGGATGCTGAAAATCAGAATCAAGTTGGATCACGTGGATCTCTGTTTCCACTTCTATCCGCTGCTAGAAGTTTGAACCCCTTTTCACTACTTGACCCTAATTTTAGGAGAAGATTCTTTAATGGGTTAACTGCTTCTGCATTCTCTAATCGAACACCACCATTTGTTTCTCACCCGGGAGAGGTTATGGGGATCCCTATGGAGGATAGGAATAGGCAGTCCGGTTATTCCGGTTATTCGGGGCATAGCCCTAATATTGAGGATACAAGTGGAACTGCATTAACTCATGGTCCAGGAGTTCATAGGAATGCCATGATTGATGATGACAGACAGGAATACAATCCATCTGAACTCAACAATTCGCATCTCTATGGAAATGATATAGAAAAAGATATGATTCAAGCTGCTATTGAGGCTTCAAAGCGTGAAGCTGAAGAGGGTTATCGAAATGCACAATTTGGTGATCCCAATGTATATCACAGATATGCTCCTTGTTTTTAGCCTTTTTGTTTCTTGTGCTTTCCTGATATTCTTTTCACGTTATGTATATATAGCAGGGGCTTTCACAAAGGCAACATCATCTAGAAGATGATGAGTTTACTCGTGCAGTTTCATTGTCTTTGAAGGTCCATAGATCACACTTTTAATATATTTTTAAATTTTTAAATTTTTTATGATTTCCTTATCCTTTTGGTCCCTTTTTAACATGAATTGTGTACAGACAGCAGAGGAAGAGAAAGCAATGCGTGATTATATGTGTAGAGAACAAATACGAGGAGTTCATAATTTAGCTGATGGAGAAGATCTGAGAAAATTGACAACAGCAAATGGAAGGTGTATATCTTTGATTGCTGGTCATGTCTGTGATACATACGCACACACAAGCACACCGATATGCTATAAATCCTCGTGTTTATGTGTTTGTTGCATGCACATGTGGTTTTGGCTGAAACTAAAATTTTTCATCTACAGTTCCCCCTTTTTCCTTTGAAGATTTCTGTAGAAACTTTTCTATAGAAGTGTGATTGGAATTAGGGTTATAAAATAGCCAAATGAACAAGCATTGAGTTACTTGGTTAGTGCTAATTTGCGTTGGGGATAATTTAGAGTTGGCTCTGGTTTATATCCAATGGAGTAAATTAATTTTGTTGTGTCATTTCAGTCAACTTGAAATTGGAAACATTTTGAAGATAGAACAAAAACAATGTTAAACTTTAAAATGCATAACGGCATTTTGAAGGACAAAGCAAGACAAATATATTATTTAGATGTAGAGAGAAATATAATAAATACCTGCAAACAGGAAAAAAGATAAGCCTAATAAATGTCTAATTGGGTGTGTTGGAAGCATAAATGCTAATTTACATCAGAAGACACTGGTGTGGAATGGAGGGAAGACAAATATATTACTCAGGTTTTATTTTGGTTTCTAAGAACTGGATATGTTTTGGATGTTTTGATGGTAAAGCTTCGTATTCAAATTTAGTTCTTGTCCCTTTCAATCATCTTAGGCTGAGCTTGCAACTTTCTTAGGCTGATTTGGTCCAAATCTGGCAAATTACAACTCTGCAAAGCTTGTAGAAGGCGAGCCCAAAACCCGTAAAGAAATAAAATTTCCAAATTCATGGAATAAAAACATGACAGTGCATTTTAGTGTAGTTTTTCTTATAATTTCTGTCATAGGTTAAAGCAAGGCAGCTCATCTGTCAGAGTTGGAGTTAAAGATGCGGAAGAGCAGCCAATGGTGAGGCAGAGGTCCAACCATGATTCTGGTAAATTTCCACAGCATGGTGGAGATGCCATTCATTCTGATGAGGTATTTTCTATTTGTTAGAAACAATTTTAATTGCATTAAAAGGAAATAAAATAAAAATTAATAAATAATAGTATTGATGCACTGGTTAATTGGGTTATTGCAACAAAGTGGGGAGGCATCTCTTCAGAAGAGCATGATGAAGCAGTTAGGCTTGAGGCTGTATTTTTTGGTGGAATTCCTGAAGGGACTTCATATCACTCTCCTTATGGACCTCATCCACAAACTGCTCTAGATAGAAGTGCAGGTCCCAATCCTCGGACAGTACCCCGTTCTCCATCGCCCTCTCTAACGGCACAGCGGTTACTACGAGAACAACAGGTTTGACTTCCTGCAAGCAATCACAAGTGTTTACATAATATTGTATGGGACACAATTGATCAAATTATGCTTGCAGGATGATGAGTATCTTGCATCACTGCGAGCTGACAGAGAAAAAGAAATGAAGGCTGCCAAGGAAGCTGAAACTCATCTCTTGAATGAAGGAGAATCTTTCCGGAAAGTGCTGGAGGAAGAGGTAATGATAGCTGAATTTTGGTGTTGCTCATTATTATAGCCGGTTCCCTGAAGAATTAATATGTTGATGTTGTTTGTTAAAATTACTTTATCCACATTTCTTTAGACTTTATTCAATATGCCTCATGTTTTTGAAACGGTTTGTTAGAACTTAGATACAAGGTCACAATTATATTTCTTGATAACTTCACTCTCTCTCTATGTTCTTACGTATACAAAGAAATTATTTTCGTCTTAAATAACAACTTTTGTCTGATGATAAAAGTGAGAGTTACATTATATAGCCAAGTTCATAATTATGAATCAGGATTTTTATGTCCACTTTACTCAGATAAGATATAGACATGTTCTGTTGTAGTCAGCTTGCCTAGGTTTGAGGTTAAGAAGTAAATCTGTTTTTACAAGAATATAGATGTGCTATAAGTAGACAAAATTCCTATAGTGGGATTGTATCACTGCATAGTCATCAGCCAAAAGTATATTGACAATATTTTTTTTAAGGTATTGGCATTATCTTAGTGTTATTTCAATGGGCTGCAGGTAGTGGATGCATCTGCAGGTTTGATGTAATTAATCTCCAAGTTATAAGGAAACAATTGTGAAGAATGATATCGGAAAGGCAATTGCTCATGATGCTTTTCTTATTTTTTACTTTGTTTGCTTGAATTGTGAAAGAGTGATATCAGAAAAGCAAATATGCTGGGTTATAAGGAAACAATTGTGGAAGAGTGATATTGGAAAAGCAATTGCTCATGATGTTTTCCTTATTTTTATTTTATTTGCTTGAATTATGAAAATCAGTAATCTCTCTTTTTCTTTTTCTTTTTTGTTTTTGAAATTTGGAAAAGAAGTAGTTTGGATTAGTGAGATGCATTGGAGATAATTTCAACCAAGGAAATTTTTGGAACATCTCGTTCTGGCTCATTTTCTCCACCTGATCATCCTAGATATACACACCATTCCTATTCCCTTGGAAGCAAATTAAATTTGGCCTGGTGATGTGATGTTGGTGTTGGCCAACTGTGAAGATGAATTATCGATTGTCTTCTGTGTTTCTATGCATTAAGATCATCCCAGCCTCATACCTTGTTTGTTAATGTAACTAACACTCGAATTAGTTTCTTTCCTTTTAAATGAAAGGAAAAGGAACCACTTTTTTCTATTGTCAAGTCTGCTGCTATACTAGTGATGTTTTATTATTATTATTATTATTGTTATTATTATTATTATTTTTTTTTTTTTCTGCCCTTAATGACAGGAACTTGAAAGAAGGCTAGCTGCAAAAGAAGCTTCACTTCCACAGGAACCACCATTAGATGATGAGAATGCAGTCACCCTTCTAGTTCGGATGCCAGATGGCGGTCGCCGTGGTCGCCGATTTCTTAAGTGTGACAAGCTTCAGGTAAAATTTGTCCGAATTGCAAATTGTTCAGATATTCATGTCCATTGTTTACTGGCTGACACTTGGGGTTATGTTTGTTTGCAGTCTCTTTTTGACTATATAGATGTTGGTAAAGCAGTGAATCCTGGCACTTATAGAGTGGTAAGTATGATTCTGTATTGGCCTGTCCTTTTTTACTGGTTTTTTCGTATTAAGGCCTTCAGTAAACTGTTTAGTCACTCATTAGGTTGGAATATGCATCACTGTGCTGCCCTTTAATATTGAGGAAACAGCAATTGTTCGTCTTTGATAAACTTTTTCACTTCCACTCCCTGGTTTCCATAATGAACAGGTTCGGCCTTTCCCTCGGCGCGCTTTCAGTGTTGATGACAGCTCATTGAGTTTGAATGAACTGGGCCTGACTAGCAAACAAGAGGCATTGTTTTTAGAGTTGATCTAGCCTTGTCACTCATTTTCCTTACAAGGTGCCCTCTTGAAATCTTGTTTTAAGTACTTTCTATCAACGAAATCTTGTTTACTAGGAAACATAAGTTGGGAGTTCTTACCAATCTTGTAGTCTCTGGTTATAACACTAGAAATCTGAGAGAGGAGTACCCAACTGAAGCTGATGGCCATGATTGAACTGAAAACCAAATTTCTGCATTTTCTCGCAGTGCGTAACCACTTCTAATCACTTAGTCAAAAGTAGTTGTTTTAATTGCTGATGTTATATTGGTTGTTGGATGATTCTGTTTTCACATCTTGTGTTTGTGTTTTGGTTCTAAATGGTAGAATGCAACCCTTAAACCAAACCCTCAACCTCGCGCTTCCTTTGGGCTGAATTGTCATTAATCCAACCAGTATCATTAATGTGCATGAGAAATTTGAAATAGTTTTACTTCTTAACAAAAACAAAATATCTTATCTCAGTTACCTCAATCCTTGTTTTCATAACAGGAACCAACCTCTTTGTTGTTTTGCAACGGATGGCTCGATTGCAAAAAAAAAAAAAAAAAAAAAAAAAAAATGGATTGCTGGGGCTTCTTTGGGAATTTTGTAAACTGGATTAGACTAGATCCAATATCTTTCTACTCTCTCGTTTTTAAATAAACTAGCTCACAATTGGTTTAAAAAAGAAAAAGAACTGCATTTATAGCTTATTTTACCAGAAAAGGTACCTGAAGAAACAGTGGTATAAATAATAAAAACTTATCGGCCTTGTCTGCGGCTGGTCATGTTTTCTTATTTCTCAAACAACCTCTTATTCTTCAAGTATTTGTAGTCGATCAATTACCTCCTTCCTTCTGCTCCTGTTGCAGCTGCACAGCGAAATATATAGAGGAAATTCATATTATACCATAATTAATGTGTGTGTGTGTGCGTGTGGGTGTGTGTGTGTGAGAGAGAGAGAGAGAGAGAGAGAGAGATCTTACAACAATTAAGGGGGGGTGGCCCGCATGTTGCAAAATGCAGGAAAATGTGAAGCAACTCTTATAACATTGCAGAGGCAGGTCTTATTTATTGCTTGGAAGGCATCACAGCAAATAGAGCTCTGTATCTCATAGCCTGGTCCGCCTGGATAGCCTGGCTGAAAAATGGGCAGACAGTTGAAACGAGCAGTTTTGAGCTGGACCCATCCAGATGCTCGCCACCACACCCATAATCATAATCATAAACACCAACACTGCACCTCTACAACTTAATGCAACCCAAGAACCAACTGTTGCCATTACTAGTAGAGTACGTTCTTCTGTTTTAATCAAATCACATCTCTCTGTCAAAAGTGTTCCAAAAAGTCCAATTTTAAACAACACAACTTTCAGAAAGAAGTAGGATTATTTGCATGAGTCACTCACTAGTCAGGCTGCCTAATTCACCCTCTTTCTGTGACCCTAACTTGTCTCTCTTCATATATATTATCTATATGTTGGTGCTTCATAGAGCTTGTTTGGAGAATAAGAAAATCTGGTCAGCTGATGTCTGAAGATGAGAAAATCTGTGTCAAAAAGTCCAATTTTAAACAAGAGTCACTCACCAGTAAGGCTGGCTTATTTACCGCCTTTCTGTGAGCCTAACTTGTCTCTCTTCAAAGTTCAAATATATGTTGGTTCTTGCAAGGGTCTCTTTCGAAAATAAGAAAACTTAGTTAGTTGAAAATAAATTTGATCGAGTTTTATTTTATCATTGTTTGGTAAGGGTTTTTCATTTTTCTTTTTTTAATAATTATAATTCTGTTCATCCTTATAGTAAATAAAACATAACATTAATTTTTATCATACCCTAATTAAAATTTGCGAATTGTTTAATTTAAAAACCAGATATTACAAAAAGACAGGACCTAACTTAATTCATTTTTCAAAATATATAAACAAGCCCTAAGACTTGGCTGTACAAGTGAATTGGAACCCACATATGTAGGCTCTAGCTAAATACATGATCATGTGATTTGGACCGTCCGATCAAGTCGATGCTTTTCTTCTGAAATGATGGCAAATTGTCAAGGGATGCTTTTATGTGACTGGCTGGGCATTGTTTTTAATCTTGTTATTGAAAGAAAAATGAGTTTCTCTGTTGTTTGGTTGGAGAGAAAATTGCTCGCAGTTTTACTGGTCTTCATGCTTGGAGTGGAATGAAATGATGAAGGAAATTTTCCTCTCCACTTTTTAGGCTCTATTTGCTTACAAATGGATTTTAATAATTTTCCATTCCTTACCTTGTCTCTTAACAGTTGCCCAGAATATGACCAAGTTTGGCCAAAAAATGTCATCCATCTCAGCACCAAACAGCGTTAAGAAGAAAAGCAATCTGCATTAACCAATTAACTGTGGGAAACCCACTAAAAAGCAGGTTTCTTTACAATGACCAAAAGATTGTGTCAAACAATTTTTTTCAAAAAAAAAAATCGATCACCCCTTTATTGGTGTAAAAGATATGTACCCAATTCCAATTCCAATTCCAATTCCTTAAAAATGGGATTTCACAAAAAAATCTTCTTTCTTTGCAAAAATTATCAATACAATCTCTTATTGATCCTTGGCTGCTTGATTTGGGTCAGGGGCTGGAACTGTCCAATACTGCTTCACTGCCAACAAAATCTTCTCTCTGTGATGTGGTGAATCTTCATGGTCTACAATTCTGCTATCCCATTTCATTCCGTCTAAAATGCTCTTTATCTTTTCTACAATATCGACATCATCTCGAAAAATTACACTACCTTCTGGCCGTAAAATTCTATCCATTTCTAACAAAATATCTGCCATCTCGCATCTGTAATACAAGTTGATTGAGAAAAAGTAATTAGAATTCCCTAATGTCCATGATCGGTGTTTTTGGATCTCAAAAAGAGAAAGGAAAAGAAACTTATATTTTTAACTTTTCCGTTCCTTTCTCTCAACTTTTCCTAAATCCAAACAGAGGGTTAGTATTTCTATTACCTGTTCTCGTAAAGGCTAAAAACTGAATTAGCATGAATGAAATCATATGTTCTCGGATAAGTAGACATGGCCTCACACCTACAAAGAAACAACTTCTTAGCAAAAGCCCAACAAGAATACGAAGCCTCTGTTTGGATCTCGAAAAAGTTGAGGGAAAAGAAAAAGAGAAGTTTAAAAATGTTCTGAAAAAGAAATTTGTTATGAACGTTTTCCTTTTTCTTTCCGAGATCCAAACAGAACAGAATAAAATCAAGTAATGCAAAGGATGTAAATTGGAGAGGGAAAAGGCATACCAATTTTGATATGTTCCAATGAGTCCACGTTCGTAGATGACTCCGAGGGTGTTGATCTTTGCCTCGACAGGGACGACGTTCATGACCCAAACCGGATCATCGACGAGGGCTGCTGCAAAACCTCCCAAGTGAGAATTCATATCCAGCAAGTTTCGATACCTTCCTCGCTCTGCTAGCTGATTGTCCAAAGCCTTGTAATGTGATAGTCTCTTCCTCCATAGCTCTGTATCTTTCATGAAGATATCGCCAGTGATTCCATTCAAGCTTCCACTAGTAATCCTTGGAGGGATTGTATTCAGCCTCTCCGGCCATTTCGCTAACTGCCCGCCAGCGATGTCTTTTATATTGGACACTTCAGGCAGTGGAGTTAAACAAGTCTCCATTTTGGTGTACCTGAAAGTAATAAGTTAAAAGTCTATAAAACAAGAGAATATAGAAGTGAAAAACTAACTAGAATATTTATTTATAAGAAATTTTCAGCATTTTCCTTTTCTTTTTCCCGTACTTTATCTCAATAGAAGTTAAAAGAAAAAAATAACCAACAAGGAACCGACCAGGGAGAGAAGTGCCAACACAAGAGCTATATACTTTAATGGCCACTAGCCGGCTTTACCATCCAATTGGTTTTGGTATCACTGCAGAAAGTGTTCTCCTCCAGGGGACCACTCCTAAGAGATTTTATAACAATTAATGTTCTCCAATAGTGAGAAGAAGAGAATTTACTTTTGTCATTTGCTTAGATATTCTTATAGAAGTGATTCTTAGAATAAGTAGAGATCACATGCTTCCAAAAAACAAAAAACACTTTTGAGATCATTCTATTTACTATAAGAGTCACCCTTCCTTTATTTTGCTCACAATGTTGAAGATTATAGATCACGAAACTGATGCTTGCATATTGTCATGAGTTAAGACCATCTTAAAATGATCAATTCACCTATGTACGTAGCATATGACTTTATACAATATTAAAAGTTAGGATTATATCCAACTCATCCTTACAGGATCTACTTAAATTGGGTGATGGCCATACTTTTCAGGATGCAAAGACATGATAGAATTAAAATTGAAAATCCACATACCATGCTTTGTCGGGATCTTGTGGTTGGCAGAATCGTGGTTGCTTGAAAACCTTTCTGTTGAGTTTGCAGTGGATATGATTAGTGGGTTTTTGCCAAATAGCAAGATCACCCTTCTGCACCAATTTCTTCCAGCACAGACTTCTTGCTATGCCCTCAATCCCTGACTGTTCATTTTTCAGATCCTCGGCTCTTCTGTCCCAACCTTTCCAGTGTTTCTCCCAGTTTACCGGCGGCCCTGACAGAATCCAATACCCTCCGGGACGTAAAATCCGATCAACTTCGATTAAGTATGATCCATCTGCTCAGCCATAATTCAAATTTCACACACATTTCAAATTCTAATAATCCTCAGGACAGATTTTTTCTTTTTTTTTAAAGGACTAAAATTAGGATGCCTTTAGTTGTCAGCAAACTTGTCCAAGCGACATGTAGGATAGGAAAAGAAACGCTTTGTTTGGATCACGGAAAGAACCAAGGAAAGAAGGGAAAATGCTACAATTGCTTAGAAATGGATTACATTATAGCCCAATTTCAAGCTTTTCCTTTTTCTTCTTTTCCTTCCTCTCAAGTTTTTCAAAATCCAGACAAAGACCTAAGGTAAAGAAACTGGATGAAACTCATTTTTCCTGCAAGTGTTTGGTTTATAAGAAAATAAAATTTGCACTTTTCCATACTAGTTTTTCTTATAAGCAAAAAAATAAGCGCATTTTAAGAAAAACAGGAAAAAGGGTAAATGGCGGGGTTTACAATTTTTCTACAAGAACCAAATTTAAAAAAATAATAATAAATAAAAAAAAATAAAAAAAGTGAAGAAAATTAATTTTAATTTTTTTTTCCCCCTATCAATGAAATGGAAAGAAATGATTACCATATTGGCCCCAAGGAATGAGGCAGCGAGAGCAGTGAGCCATGTCAAAAGCTCTGGAAGGGTAAGGGAGCCTTTTAGAAGCAAGAACTCCAATGAGTGCAGGAACTCCTCTTTCTAGAGCAAACTGCACCTGAGCTTCATGTGTGTCTCTTGGTGCAAATGACATTGCTATTATGTTCCTCGACAGCAGGTAAGCTCCCCAACTTGCCACCTACAACATTTAAGCCCATTGATATATATATTTTTCAAAAAATAACACACAAATACATATACATATATATTGGTGCAAATACACCATTTTCTGTATATTAAACGGATGTTCAATGATAGAATGGTGCAATTTGTCGCAAATTGATAGTAGAGGGGTTAATGTGTCACAATTGATAGTCCAAGGGTGTAAAGTGTTTTTACTTGATAGTACGGGGTCAATTTGTAATTTCTCCTATTTTATAAGAACAGTATTTAATCGTTACTAATATAGGGATGTCCACGTGGCGTGCTTCTATTGAATGCCTTTTTATTTTTCATTGAGCGCATAGCAAAATGCAAGACCCAAATTAATGTCCGCGCTTTTAAAAAGCCTACTTATCTAGGAAACAAATATTATATATATATATATATATATGCTCCTAGCTTGCTTCATGCAGGCATCATTACTTTTGAATGAAGTGTGCCATTTAATTATCATCTAGCTTTGAGTATTTTCCAACATTTATATACATTATGTGTTATGGGTTGCACTTGTAAAGAACATGGTGCATGACATCTGAAATTTGGAAAAAAAAAAAAAAAAAATTAGGGTTCTGTTTGTTTCCATGGAAAATGAAACCTTGAAAAAGTAGAGGCATCTTATGTTTTCAAATTAAGCGTTTAATTATGAGGGTCGCACATGTGCAAAATGTGTGAACCTCCTACTCTCTCTCTCTCTCTCTCTCTCTCTCTCTATATATATATATATATATATATATATATATACCTATAATTATGCTAACAGCTAACCATACAATATCTAATAACAATTAACAAATAGCCTTACCGGCCTAGACACCACCTCTTGAGCAACAACAGAAGAAAAAATAAAATAAATGAATAAACTAAACAATCTATTAGTATTTCATTTTAAATTTATTATTTTATAACTCTCACAGACATCATTAGGGACAAATTTATTATTTTATAACTCTCATCGACATCATCGTTATGGGCAGGTTTCTCTGCAACCTATATTAATCTCTACGTTCCGTTATCTTAAATTCTTAATATTAATTATAGTTTCAAGGCATTTTAATTAAGTATATAGAAAAAGTTACACATATTTATCTAATATATACATAACTATGTGAATTAAACTCGGCGTCTCTTCTTTTATGGGATGAGATTTTGGATTCATTTATTCATAAATAAAAATTGACTCCCTCCACACGTACTAACAACTAATTAACTACAGCTAAGATCTAGCTAATTGTCATTTCTCTCACAATATTTCCTATTTAGGAAAAATATACAGGATATTACTTTTGTCCATGATGAACCCCACTTCAACTTGTAATTTCTTTATTTTGTTTAATTTTTCATCAACTGAAAATAAATTTGAAATAATTACTCTTAACTATTTTGCACAATTAAAATAGAAAAAAGACAAAAGCATTAAAATGCTTCCTTTTCTCCGCTTCGAAAATTGTTGATTTTTCCATAAAAAACAAAACAAAAATATCCCGATCACCTCACTTAATTCCCGTCGTCTCACTGAGAGACACTTGACATGGAAATTGGATAGAGTCTACTTGGACCCCACGCAATAAATATATATATATATATATTCCACACGTAATGACTGAGAGACTCGTCTTGGTATAAAGTTTACTTGGACTCCACTCAGTATGGATCCAAACTCCAAACTTAAGCGTGGAAAATAATATATATAAATATTGAAAAATATTTTCCTTACCATATATTACCGAATTTATTTCCAATGTCCAAAATCTTCTATACTAATGTAGAATCCCAAAAATAAATTTTATGAACTCATTAAAACCCGGAATCTCCTTTTTAGCAATAAATTCAACCAAATTTCCATAAACTCAATAATTTCAATTAATCAAAATCAAAATAGTAAATAATAATAATAATAAACTCAGACTGGCTATTTCAACCTTTCCTACCAGCCCACCACCATCTCCGGCAGCTAATCTTTCTACAAGGTCTCCCTTAAAAGTCGAACTAATATATATATATAAAGATTATACGTATATGTCATCAAACAAAAAAGACTATACGTATTTGTCATGTGTATGGAGAGAGAGAGAGAGAGACGTACCCCACAACCAGTATCAATGGCGGTCCGAATATATCCATCTTTAAGGTTAATTAACTTCCCAATATCATCAATGTACGCATCAGCTCCACGAGGGAACATAGTCCCACCACCCGGGAACCTAAACCGGTCCCCCTCAAACCGGACCCAATTCTGACCCGCCTTCTCCGCCGTCAGCTCCTTATGCGGCACGTTCGCATACCACACCGAATCTCGACTCTCCGGCCACCGGACCGGCACTCTGTACCCGTACGGCGCTGGTACGCTACACCTCATCACCTCCTCCGGCCCCGCCGGGCAGTGCCTCTCTCTGTAAACCAACCTCTCTCTATCGAACTTCAGCGACCTCTCCACGTCTTCACACGGTGTGTATTCGCTGTACTTAGCGTCGCATGACGGGAAGTGGGTTGAACGCGCCGCCGTGGGACTGGGGGTGATGAGGTCTTCTGCTGTGTGGTGGGCTGAGAAATCGAGGATGACTGGTTTGGGCACTTGGCTGGCGGGGATTTTTTCAATTGGGGTGCATTGAATTGAGGAAATAGAGGTGAAGATGGTGGTTGGGCGGCCGCCGGCGCCGACGCCTAAGAGGCCGAGGAGGTAGGCGAGTGAGCAGAGGATTGCGATTGAGGCTAAACAGTAGAGGTTAACCTTTTTGGTTTTGGACGCAAGACAATATGGTGGGTTGTTGCAACACATCGCCATTGGAGAGAGGTCTGTAAGTGTTGCTTGTTCTGGTCATAGAAATCTCTTTTTCTGGAGAGAGAGAGAGAGAGAGAGAGAGAGGTGTGGTGGGTGACGAGTCAACTTTTGTATGTAGTTGGGATTAGGGGAGAAGAAAGGATGGTCGGAGCGTGGATTGACGCGCGTACGCTCCCTTGTGAATTGGTTCAGAAATGAGAGGCTCCACGAGTGTTTGTATTTATGGTACCTCGTGTCCTAACTCCTAAGAGGGTAAGTGTGAAGGAGTTTGGATCCTCTGCCTGCTTATCTAGGTAATTTCTATATGTCCTCTTGTTTTGATTGAACCAAGTCAGCAGCACAGAAGCATTGATCAATTTCCATCTTTATGATCGAGATCAATTTACTAATGGGTCTAATTTAGTAAATCACGCATTTAAATTAAACTTAAATGAATGAGATTTAACGAATTCACTACACAAATAAGAATTTGGACCGTCCATAATTATTATACAGTCTACATAGAGAAGCTAATTTGTTAGGGCAAGCGTAGAGAAATTTTGTAAAAATCGACCGTTAGATTAGATTCTTTCTTACGAATGTCATGTCTATAAAAAATTACTGTTATCCAACGGTCGATTTTTGAAAAATGAAAAACTATAACTTTTTCATTCTTCAAAATTACATCATTTTTCACAGTTCATATTTTTCAAAAAATGATAATTGGATCATTGCGATTTTTTGCAGACGTGACAATCATAAAAAGAGAGTCTAATTTAACAGTTGGTTTTTCAAAATTGATTCTGCAGTTGCCCTAACCGAGAACATCTGATACAATTTTACATCAGGTGCAACTTATATTAGTATCTCTTATTGTCTACATGTTGAAGTCATTGGACAAAATTTAAAATTTATGCCTTTCGTGATTTAATAGAACCCACTATAAACATAGATTTCGTGTCCTGAAAATTAAAAGAACAAGAAAAATATGGACAAATGTAATTTGTATTGATTTATGAAAATTAATGAGTACAATTCTCTGTAGATATATTCTTTATAAAAGAATAAAAATCCTCTGATTAATTCTCATTTGATGACTTGATGATCCAAGGGTTAAGATAGCTTGATCTCGAATCGGGCAATGGTTTGATGTTGTTGATGTTGATCCAAGGGCTAGAATAGCTTGACCTTGAATTAGGTGATGACTTGATGTTGATTCAAGGGCGACAATCACTTGATCTTGAATCGAACATGTTTTCTTGACTTGATTTGATTCAAAGGCGATAAACTTGATCTTGAATTGAATAGGATTTCTTGGCTTGATTTGATTCAAGGGCGACGATCGCTTGTTCTTGAATCAAGCTTCGGAGTAGAAGATTCGGCACTTGTGTATTATGCTTGTTGAATCTTTCAAAGTATTGATGAATGCTTGAAGGTTTGGAGTTTGGCAGAACTTCGACTCTCTTGTTGAATGTCTGGAGTTTGACAGCACTTCAATACTCTATAAAAGCCTTCTTCTTGAATGATGATAACCTATTTATAGAGGAGTTGATGCTCATCTTCAAGGAATCTTGGCCAATTAGAAAATAGTTATTTTCTAATTAATTTAATTTAAAGATAAGTGGAAGGTTATCTTTTGTTGTGATGATGTGGCCTCCCATGTGTTGACACATGTCACTTGTTATGGACCCACATAAGTTTTCATGAGTCACCCTTGCTTGTGGGACCCACCAGTCTTGAATTTGAATTGTTGACCAGTCGGACTTTTGATCATTGGTCGATCAGACGGTGATATGCACTTCATTAATTTTTAGATGTCTACACCCACCATTCTTGCCTCAATGTCCCAATGTTGAAGTAATTGGACAAAGTTTAAGAATTTAGGCCATTTGTGACTTGTTGAAACCAATTACTGATTACATGGATGTGATAACAATAAGTTAATAATTAAATAAAAAATTAACTCTAGTTGCTTTAAATTAAAAGAAAAATGAATGCCACTTTAGTCTGTGAATGAATCTAATAATAATATTATATATATATATATATATATATATATATATATATATATATATATATAGTCAATGATCTTGTAATCCAATGGCATATATCTTTATTTTTAGATAAAAATTTTAATACCCGAATATATAAAAATATATCAATATCTATTTGTTGCTGTTAGGAGTTCTAGGTTGAGGTTTTTTTTAAAAAAATTGATATCAAACACAAAGAGTTAATGCATATGTAAGCAAAAGGTGTTACATATAGATTGATGTGAGCAAATATTGTTTCCTAAGGTGAGTGTTTCAATTTCTTATATGTTAAGATAAGGGAAAGTGAAGAGTACTAATTAACTCATACTTTATATAATGCTTAAGCTTTTGAATAATCACCTTTTCAAATTATTTATTTAAATTGCTTTTTTTTTTTTTTACCAACATATGGCATCCGGTACCTACTCCTGTTGAGTTTTAGACTCGGATTAATTCTTAAGGATAGACGAAATCACCCACAAACTCTATTCATGCCATTCCGATAGTCAGAATACTAAGATTCGATTCTAATTAAGACTTCTATTTTCACGAAACGTGGTCCTAATCTACCGAGCTGCCTTGTCAGATTCAAAAAATAAAATAAATGGAAGATGGTTAAATATGAAGAAGCTGATTCTCAGTTAATTAGTTTGTCTGTAAAATTAAACAAGTAAAGATTAGGAAAGAAATCTCAATGAACCAAAAATGTACATAATCTTTGTAAGAAGAAGCAGGTTTACAAGAATATTATTTAATTAAAGAAATAACAATATTAAAGAGGGTTCAACTTTCAAGTGAAACTTGTTATTTCCTAATTTATTATAATAAGTGGCTTTGTATCAAAATTAAACTTCATTTAATAGTTACGACTATAAGCATAGAAAAAAAATTAATTTTGTGTGTGATTATTGATCGAGTTGCTCTGACAATAATGCAATATTAATATTAATGTAGGAGATTTTGAGGTAAAAATATTTATTCATTTTTTATTTATATATATATATATATATAT
>JAESVK010000323.1:518209-578586 GCA_017140935.1 Hamamelis virginiana | reverse complement strand
TATATATATATATATATATATATATATATATATATATATATATTTCATCTCTCGATGTATGTACAGTCACGGATCTGATCTGAGTTTCCCCAAATTTTTTTCCATCACTCTTTCACTTTCTCTCTCTACTTGAATGGAGCATATATATTGTGTAATGACAATTTATTAGAAGTGTAAAACATAATGGTGTTTGTGGCTGATTCACAATAGTTCAACCAATAGGATTTTGTGTTTGATTTTACAGCATAAATTTTAGAATTTTTTATGACAATTGAAACTCTTTATGTTATTGTGCTTTACTTCATCATTGAGACAATGAGTGGTAAAGATGGAGGAAAGGGTAAGATTTTTTCTTATCATTGGAAAAACTTGTGTTAAATTTATATCGACTAAGCTTTTTCAATGAGTTTTTCTTTTTTCCTTTTAATTAATTACTCTTACATTTGTTTAACTCAACTAATTACTCTTACATTCTTTTTTCTCTTTTCTCATGATTATGTGGGTAAATGTAAGAGTTTTATGTACTGGGTTGGTGACTGAGAGATGGAATTGCACCATTGAAGATTGGAATTTCTAAATGAGGCTAGAAGGAGCAAGGTTCACGAAAGCAATGGCTCACAGTTGCACCTAACCAAGACCCAACCAATAAGCGACAAACTAGAAAAATTGGAGTATCAAATTATGATATATAATCAAGTTGTTGGTTGTATTAATAATTTTTGTACTTAGTTGTGGCTCTTTTGTTGAATAGTAAATGTGATGAGCACTGAATAGTTGTTAAGATTTAGTTGGTTGAATGATGAGCAAACAAATTTCATGACTTTTAGTGATTTTCCTCAATTGTGAGATAGTGTGGATAATGTGATTTTTTTCTAATTGCAAAAAAACAAAAAACAAAAAAACAAAAAAAAAAAAACAAAAAACAAAAAAACTACTCCTTACTATTCAATGCTTTTATAAAATATATGATATGTTAAAGTCAAAATTTAGCACCCAAAATACCACAAAAATTCATCAATACTAAATTTTGGCACCTCTTTACTCTAATTAATGTATTAATGATATATTTTGGCAATTTGCAACATTTGGAAGATAAAGCATGAATTGACATGAGACAATGCCAAAATTTAGCACCAAAATTTGCTCTTCCCTCATAGTGCAATTTATGCTACAACAATATTTTACTTGTTTTGAATAAGTTTTGATTATTTGGTGCATACATGACCTAAATAGTTTTGAACCAATAACAAAACCGATGTGTGGTGATGGAATTATACCATCTTGCAAAACTAGTAATAAATCCCAACATTCTACAACCTACATGGTCGAATTACATGAGTTGGGTACTCCCTAATTACATGAGTGGCATTGGATAATACTCCATGAATCATCCATTTCAACCAGTGTTGGTGCCAACATCTCCCACAGAGAGAAACAATTATTGATAAGATGGCATCGAAGGAAACACATAGTTTTAATAATTTACTACCCGTCAAATAAAAGAAGTATGACATGAAAAAATTACATGGGGCAAATATCCAAATCTGTGATGGTCTTAACATTTTACAATCAGACAAATGAATATGCTAAATATTCACATGATCGATGCTACATAAGGAAGGCTATAATGCTGCACATGAAAACTGCAATTCGTCCATCGCGAACTTTTTTTGTACCTACAAAAATAAATAAATAAATAAATAAAATCATCCGATTGTACATATAAAACTTTTAAAAACAATTCACAAAATAAAACAAATCTAACTTTGCGGTAGAACGATTGTCTTCCCCATAGGCTATAGGCGGTTCATGTTCAAAACAATATTCCCAAGTAGGCAAATCATAATCTGATACAATATAAAAGGAAAAAAAAAATGTCTAAATAAAATGGACTGGTAGCGTGGGAAAAGATGGTAGTGTTGAAATTTGTGCATCTTTGCCATCTCTTCCATTTTCTTGGAGCTCGTGTACCCTCATGAGATATGTTGCGTTTTTGCAGCAGCCATTTATGACTTTCTCAAGCCACATCAGCATCCCGCAAAATAAAATGCGGTCTTATCCGGCAACGGAACATTTCTGTATATATATATATATATATATATATATATGCCTATTTATGTTTACATACATTTTATTAAATTAACATAACAATTTATATAAAATTTTATCACTAATTCTCATGCCTATTTATAATAACAAGGCACCGCTGGGATAGGGTTGGTATTTGATCACTCACGTGGCAATTAATTATTGGAGACGATTCTTTTGCCTTTTCCCCCTTGTTCAGTTGCGTTGGTTGTGACATTGCGGCATTTTTAAGTCATGTAATTTCCAATGAGATTTTGCCACGTCAGAAGATGGGTGGTAAAGGAAGTGATTTGCTTTTAACTGCACTAACTACTAAACAGATCTTTACTGTGGACGAAGAAGAAAATAAAAGGCCAGTCCCACGCGCCACTATTTAGCGTGAGATACACCACCAACTTGTAGAAGAACAACGACACTACCTCCATGGAGTCCAAGTATCCAACCGTCTCCAGGGTCTTAAAAGTAGTAATTGATATTAATTTGATTAGAGCAATGTTATTAGTACAATTTTTTGCACTAACTTATTTCGCATGCACGTATAGTAGTTCTGAAATATTTTTGTAAAAATACTATTCAATTACTCATTTTAGTCATTCAATTTTAACCGTTTTCAAATTATTTAAGCATCCAATTTAACCATTTTCTATTTTTAATTCAGACGTGTTTTCCTGAAATTAGATTTAGGTTTCAACCATGTGCATGGGTCACTCTTCTATCATGTCTAAGATTCTAACCTAACTTCAATCCTGAAAAAATACAGTCAGCGTGGAAGATGAAGAGTAATTAAATGTGAGGTTGAATAATATTTTTATTTTTATTTTTATAAATATTTTACTTTTTTAATGTAGCATACCACATGAACATAACATGTAAGTTGGTACAAAAATTTGTACAAATACTTGATGCAAAAATCATTTTCCATCATTAATCATCTAGCATGATGGCATTGGAATTGTAGTTAGAGATGATAATGACAATTTTGTTGTTGGTATGATGACCAGATGGGAAGGAAGCTCCTGCTATTCGTGAAGGTATTTGGTTTGGTTAATTGAGTATAATTTGCATTTTGTAAAGTCATTTTGATTTTCAAAAATTAAAATGATTAATTATTATTATTTTTTAAATATTTATTTCACCACTTTATTCTAATATTTTGGTCCAAACTTATGCGACAAATTATACGGCACTCAACTAATAATTGACAAGATTGCACTATAGCTTCCAAAATAATTACATCAGCCTTCAGACAAAACAGTGGAATGAATAGCATTACATTTATTTTTGTATAGGAAAAAAACAAACAATCAATGACACAATGGATATGGATTTTTCAATCCCATCAAATATGATGCCACCAACTTAAGTTTGATATATTGGTTTGGATAAGGGTAGAACATCTTTTAATTAATTTTTTCAATATATAATATTTGAGTCATAAATGACCTACCTACGTGCACGCATCTCACTTTCTCCTTTAATCACTTGACTTAAGGCCTAAAAGTAATAAATAAGAAACTCATTAATAAGATGCTGAGTGAGTGAGATGTCAATGGTCCTGATACTTAGTGATATGTATCCTACCTTATTGAATGAGGATCCTCCGCTTGGGTTTGGGTGATGTGTCATGATCTGGATCATCTGCACATCATCCAAGTGAAAAGAAGGACATCCAGATCATGACACATCATCCAAGTATACCCAAGCCCAAGCAGAGAATCCAAACTCTACTTTCTCGAAATAATTTTAGAGTTTAAGTAAACTGAAGTGCATTAAATACCCATTTTTTATTGAAGTGGAGAAAAAAAAGTGAATTATGCCAATTTTTTAATCCTAGCAATTAATATGGTGCATTGCATTAATTAAATTAGTATAAATAAGAATACAACATGTGCATTTTTTCCAATTTTCGACATAAAAGATTTGAATAGGAGATGACCTTCCTCAAGTGATCACTTGAGTTGAGGCCTTTACCAGATGGATCAATACTTAGTGGGTAAAAGAGTGTAGGTAATGAATGACACACAGCCAAGTGAGTTATACCTAATATTCTTCCCTAAACAAAACAGGAAAGATTCTTTCATAATGGTTTTGAATTTTGTATCTTGGGATCTCTTTAAAAATTTTGAAAGCTACATCAAGCTAAGTTCACTATTTTATAGGGGTTGTTTAGTAAACATAAAAATATGTTCAGCTCAAGATAAATTCGACCAATTTTTTAATTTACAACCATTGAGTAAGTTTTTTTATTTTTTTTTTATTTTTTTTAATATATATCTAGCCTTGTATATAAAATAATGCATAAATGCAATTTTTTTTAAAATCAATTATAGATTAATTTATTTCAAAATTAAATAACAGTTTAAAAAAAAAAAGGACCAATTTTTGGAATTCTAAAATGGACCTAGTGAGGAGTTTTTTGCAAAAGTATGGTTTGAAAAAATCTTTTTGACAAGAATATGGTTGGTTGAAACAATTTTACAAAAGTGAATGAAGACGCTGTTGCGGCTTTAAAATTTCAATATATTAAGAAACCGCAATAGTGGCTTCAACAAATTTTTTTTTTTTAATTTTTTTTTTTGATAATTTCACGTTTCACAATTTTTCACAGTCAGTTTTTTTAGAAACCAACCGTTGGATCACTGTGATTTTTGGCAGGCAAGACATACATGATTGGGGTATCTAATCCAACGGTCAATTTTCTAAAATTTGCACTGCAAGTGGCTCTACAAGAGAGCATCTGATGCAAGAAGCATCGAGTGCACCTTATATTAGCACTTCTGATAAGTCATAAAGTGATATTTATAAAAAATCAATCGTTGGATCACTGTAATTTTTTGCAAACATGAAATTGATAAGAAATATATTTAATTCAACGTTCAATTTTTCAAAATTTGTTATCCATTCAAAGAGGCAACAACGGCTTCATTCACTTTTGTAAAATTGTTTCAACCAATCATATTCTTGTCAAATTTTTTTTTTCAAACCATACTTTTGCAAAAACCTCCCAAGTGAGAGGGGGATTTTGGGAGTTTGGATCTTTCTCCTTGGGTGGTTTAGATGGGTCCCATGTTGGTGGGATACTTGGGTGCCAAATCATGGGATGGGCTATGGAGCAGTTAGTATTTGAAGTTAAAAAATAAAATTAAAATAGGCAAGTGTTGACTTTAGCCTACTGATAGAATCATAGAGAAATCCCAAGTTACAACCACTAACCTAAAAGGGTTTATTGTAAGGGACTAAGGGATGCAAGCACATGCTAGTCTGCTCTGTACATATTTCTTTTTGTCTTCGAATCACTGCCTCCGTGAACATACAGAAAACAAGGATCATAAGGAGATAATATATTGCTACAAATTAGTTTTGGAGAGAGAGACTAATTTGGAGAGAGAGAGAGAGAGCTTCATCTACAACATTAGATACGACGCTCCCAAGGTGATGAGTTTTTGAAAAATGAAAAGTCATTTTGATGAACGCGGGATTCAAACCTAAGTTCTTGATACAACCACCAATAGACTTTTTCGCCAGGTTAGCAAGCACCATCCAAAATTGTTAATTGGTATTTATGGAAACCAACTTGCTCGAGGAACTCTCTCAACCTGATTTTGGATCTAAAATTAGACTAAGAAGAAACCAGACATCCAGCTTCAAAGGTCGTCAGCCTGATTTTGGGCTAAAATTAGACCAAGAAGAAACCAGACATCCACAAAAAGCCTAGCTTCAAAGGACTTAGCACGTACCTAAACATTTGGGCCCACCTTATACCCATAAAACCTAGTTAGGAAGCTTCCCAAATAGCCCCTACAGAAAAGAAAAGATAAATGAACTAATTTGTAAGAAAAGATAAATGAACAGAACTGAAATTAGAATCAATATGGTTTAATTTCAATCACCAAACATCCTTGTAATCATTTCCAAAACTAATAAGAAGAATGTTAGATAAATACCATAAAAAAGATCTGTAGACCCAATGGATTGCTCCCCCAATGCTACATTCAAGGCTGGGCTTTCAATGGGCCAACCACCAAGCCTGGCCAAGGCCTTTATTATTATTAGAGAGGGGATAACGCAACCCCTTTGAATTATTTGTCCATCTCAATTATTTGTGAAATTTTATCGTTTTATGAAAAAAAAAAAATAAACATTATTTTTAAGAAAACTAACCGTATAATCCACTAGAAAACATCATTTTGAACAACTTTGTAAAAGAAAGTTTTTCCAAAATCTATCATTTTAGTAAACTTTTTGACCATTTATTATTTTTACAGAATATTTCGTAAAAAATGCCAAAATGTCTATTTAAATGATAGATTTTGGAAATACTTTCTTCTACAAAACTGTTCAAAATGATGCTTTTTAGTGAATATATTGGCTAGTTTTCTTAAAATTAATGTATTTTTTCATAAAACGGTAAAAAATCATAAATAATTGAGATGGGCAAACTGCTCAAGGGTTGCATTATCCGCTTCCTTATTATTACTCGAAGTTTCGTTGGATTTGAGATAACAATATACTCCAGTTCAGCCATTACATTGCCACCACGTGGCAAATGCAGAACCATAAAAATGATGACCCTGTTGTCCGTACACAACATAAAAGTAAAAATAAAGTCCCCAACCTCCATTTTCCATTTTTGAGAAGAGCTCAAAAAAAAAAAAGAAAAAGAAAAAAAGAAATACTCGTCTAATCTATCCGCACACTTTAGCAGAGAGCAAGATGTCTATAGCATCATTTCAGCAAATCTTCTTAACCAATGCTCTCACTTCAACCCATAAACCCAAAAGGAAGATTCTCAATTCTGTGAACATTATCTCATCTTATAAATCCCCATCAGATGACCACCATGATTCCTCCAGGTAATTATAGCTACTTAATTGGGCTTTTTTTTTTATCCAATTTTTCCTGAGAAAAGTTGTGTGTGGCGTTGAATTTTCCAGGAAAAATGAGAACCCATTAGCAAAACTGGCAATAGTAACACTTGCAGCAGGGGTATTGACGCTGGGGTCAGTTCATGATGCATCAGCTGCTAAGACAGGTGGCAGAGTGGGTGGTCAGGCGTTCCGTTCAGCGGCGCCGCCTCGTCCATCGTCTCCTAGAATCAATAATTCGAGGTAATTGGCTTAACTTTGGACTATGCTGCTTTGGTGATTTGATTGTATATGGGCATCCACTACAATTGTGCTTGATTAGAAAGGGTCCTGTTTTGATGAAAGCCATTGAGTAGTAGAGATATATTTATGTATAATTTCTAGATGCATACTGATTACTGAGCAGTATAGGGTTTAATTTGAGCATTGTCATATTCTCTAAATGTTGGATTTATTTTGATTCATGTTGGCAACAATGAAATTGTGTGTGTGTGGATGGGATTGGGATTGTATGTATCCTAAAGTGGAGCATCATTTATAGCCTTGGGAGTTATGCTATGTGTAGAACAGGGCCGGCCTTGAGGTTTTGGATGCCCTACGAGCTCCTCAAACGATGCCCCTACTACTTATTGACTAAAAAAAAATTTTGTATAAAATTTTAGTTCTTGAATCTTAATTTCTCATGAGCTAAAACCTAAATATAAACTTGAATCACACTCCATGTTGGGAACAGTTTCAGCAGTCAAATTCCTCAAGAACATAACATATGCTATTATATACAACTACTGAAAAATGTTCCATTTCAAGCGTTTGTATTCTAGTCTAGCCAAAAAATGTAATAAGCAAAGCTCAAAATGGCTGTTTTAAAATTCCAATTTTTTTAAAAAAAAAATTTCCCTATGAATTCTCTGGAATCAGATGGAGCACTAATAAAGAAAATGGATTCACCCAAAAACAGATAAAAATACTACAAATGCAAAGCAAAACTCCATTAATAATTTGTCAAAAACAAACACAAGACACATATTGGGACGGTAAGCATTCACATTGGCACCGAGTTCGACAAGAGTTTTTGCAACATTGTAAAGCTCCGGACTCATGCACGCCAGAACTAGAGGGGTTTTTCCTTCTCTGTCAATCCATTGCACCAATAACAAAAATAAGAAACAAACACCCTCCACTTAAACGCAAAGGAACACAGGTTTTGATAATTATTTTCCATGATGCCCTGTTTGGTTGCTGACAAAATGTAGGAAAAGAAAAGAAACCAAAAATTTGAATCTCTTTACTTTGTGACCGAGCAAAAGAAGGGAAAAAAAAATACTAAATTTCAAAATATTGACCTTTTCATTTTGTGAAAAAACCAGACCATCAACCACTTAGCTTTGTCAAGTTACAATGTTCATTTTCTTTGAAAAAAACTCCGTTTTTCTTTCGTTTTCCTACGTTTTATCGGCAACCAAACATAGTAATAAACAGAAATTAATAAAAGTAAAAAACAAAAATATCGATCTCAAGATTACCTCAAAGCCTGCACCTTGACTGCAAAGGGATTTGATTCCTTCAATATTCCCGAAACCCCATTTTTTTGTTTGTTTTCAGGGAAAATTGTGCGAGAGAGGGACTGAGAGAGAGTCTGAGAGATGTCGGGGGAGTGTGGGGGAGAATGGGACTTGGGAGATATGGGCTGGATGCCCATATTGGGCTTGATGAATATGATTTTTATTTTTGGGCTAAAGGCTGAAGCTACTTGGGCTGATTTTTTTTTCCAGGCTTGGACTTGGGAGATATGGGCATGGGCTGATGGCTTGATGTGGTATTATTTGGGCTGGAAAGGATGCCCCTAAAATTAAGCCACCTATGGGCTGCCCAAGGCGACGGCCTCTTGGGCCTCCCCTCAGGGCCGGGCCTGGTGTAGAACTAAGTCCTACTCAATAGACATAATTTTGATTGCGAGGCTGTTCTCCCGTTTGGCGGAGCTGAATAGGGTGTTGTAGAGCTAATGATACCCCAGTGTGGAGCCTGCCAAACACCCTTCGATTAAAGTCAGAGATCTAAATATTGAACTTGTTTGCTTAAACAAACAAGAAAGAAATATATGTTTTTGGGGAGCTCTGGAATTGCTCTTTTGTTCATGCGTACCTCTCTTCACCCCACCCTCCTATATATAAAAGAGGGAGACTTAGCCTAGGAATGCGTGCCACCAACCTTCCTGCCGGGGGACTCTGTGTGGGGATGTGTGCAACCGCCCTTCCCGTCGTGGGAGGTATTCATCACATTTAATGCTACTTGCAAGCAAATTGGGGGAATTGCCACCGAAATGTAGAGGTGGGCAAATGCTCCCCTGCTTCCCTGATGCTTATAGGAGCATCTTTGTTCCTGGTTCAACTTGGAACTCAGCTCCCAACCGTTGATCTGTCAATCCCGAGCTGGATTAGCTCCGCTAGATATTTTCCCTTTCTTATTCCTATTAATGACCCATAATGACCATTAATCAAGACGTGGCCTCGCCGCCCTCTTGCTTGGGCTCTCCACAGCTTACACGTGGACATGGGCCCCGCCACTTTCCATCAAATGAGAGGAGCCAGTTGGAGCTTGTCCGAATTGAATGGGGCTGCGCCACGCGTAGCCTGGTGAGCGGTTCCCCAAGTAACCCAGCGAATGTGGGGATTTCGGCTCCCACGCTATGCATTTAAATTATATGTTGGATCATTGTTGAAACAAACTTTAAGGACCTAGTTGTCATTCTTCTCACATGCTTAGGACAGTGTGGAAAATTTGGAGCTTATTCAGTGAACTTTTTCGGACATCTTCCAATATGATTTATGAATATTGTGAAGACTACGTTGTTAATTTCTTAACCAATACTTGATCAAGTTACCTTGTTTTGCACTTCCATGAAGCTTCCCTTTATGAGTTTGAGAATTTTTAGGCTTCTCAAGTTTGGATGTCCATGTCCTGACATTTGACTGCTATCAATGATTAGAAATAATGTATCTTTATGATGAATATTTATAAGTTATTTTTGATCTTCCATTTTTGTGGTTCTCTTGTGCCTTGTTATGTTTTTTCCTAGGGATAGGGATTTTAAGCCCCTTACTGGTTTGTGCATTTCATTTCTAAACATTGGTGAGCAGATATACATGGATAAAAGCTTCTGCTTTTGTTGGTCCGTGGAATAATTTTTGAATATTCTGCTCCTTATTTCTCATTACAGAAAGGAAACAAGGCATTTGAGTATAGTAAAAATTATATAATAGAAGGAAAATAGGGAATGTGACTATATTTAAAACTATATATATACCTAAATTGAAATGTTTAATGCTCCATTATATAGTTTTGAAAAACATAGTAATGTTGTTTTACTAATAGAATTTCCTGTTATAAATCAGATATTATGTCTCATGAACTATGAACAAATCTACAATATTACTTAAAATGTTATAATCTCTAATTGTCTATGTTTCTCTTGCTTATGGTAGATTGGTTGAATATAAGGCTGGGTGAAACTGTGCTGGATGTTTGCTTATTCTCTAATCTTTTTACTGTTAAGGCATATCGTATCAGTCTTTGAAAATAGTGATGCTAGTGGTGTTAACAAGATAATTGAGTAAATGTACCATAAATGTGTTTTTCATTGAATGTATCATTCTGAAGCAAATAAATTTGGGATTTGTGTATTGTTGGCAGTCGAATAGTTTGAAATTGAGAGTTAGCTAGGAAACATAGGGAAATATATGGTTTGAGATACAGAGAGCCATGCATATGAAGAAACAAAGAAGGATACATTTTCTCTGATCGATATCATTGTTATGATGACAACTCTCTCTCTCTCTCTCCACTTTTTGTTAGTTTCTTGCAATCACCATTAGTATATGAGATTTTAAAAAAATATTATTCCTATTATTAATATAAATATGTTCATTTGGGCAGGACGAATGTTTATATCAATCCGCCGATTGCCCCACCTCTAGTTGGCGGGTATGGGTATGGGTATGGTGTACCATTCTATGGTGGATGGGGGTGGTCACCATTTTCATTCTTTGCACCAGGTCCCAGTGTTGCCGTTGGCATTGGAGGTGGATTTGACGTTTTAGTTCTGTTTTTGTTTCTTGGAGCTGTTGCTGCTGTTATAAGGAGATTTTTCGGATCAAGATATGAAGACGATGAGTACTAGCTAGTGGACTAATTTCTGGATACTTGTATCAAATGGTGATAAATGTTTTGTTTATAAAACTACAAGATATCTTCAGCTACTCACAACATTGTGTATATTAAAATATCATGTAGAGTAAACCAAAGAACATAAACAATCTTGGGTATTGCTTTTTTAAAGCTAGTTTACAATATAACTCTTATTGCATTTAAATGCACAAGGATGAAAGTGGTCCTGTATTCCTAAGAGGAGGTGAAGTAAGACAAAAGAATAATATTTTGTTATAATAGATCGATCTGTTCAGTATGTAAAAGTTCCATGGTGGTGTGAAATATGGCATCCTTATATTCTGACCCCTATAACATCTACCTACACAGCTTCTCTTCATTTTCATTTCATTCACTGCTCTGCTCCTCGGCATTCTTCAACATCAGCTTCTCCACCACCCGTCCCACCCCTGCGCAATCTTTCTAGGACGATGACACTGCTCTTCTGATAACGTGAATATGTCTTTCTTCAGCTCCTCCACAATCTCTTCCTCAGTTTGTATGCTCAAAAAGGATGTAATCCTATACAGGGATGTTTACCACCAAAAACAACCAGAACAAAATTATGAGTTGGTATCTGAAACTCAAACAACGTGATTATCTAGATAGGCAGATTGTGCTCATGTTTGAATGATACATCGTTCATTATAATTTTTATATTTGTGTATTACAACTTATGCCTGGATTAAATCAATTCTTCAAATTTGAATTAAATCAATGGGAATACTTGTATTGCTATCAGTGCTTTCTTTGCCTTTCCCCTTCTTTAATAGTGTTTCGTGGCCTTCCTGCCAAGCCATCTCTCTAAATTGACATATGTGCTATCTGCAATATTATCATCTCCTAAATTTATTGAATCAAGTGTAGAAGAAAAAGAGGTTGCAGGAGTCACATTTTTGCTATTTTTTTGCTTCTTATTGGAACCTCCCACCACTGACATTCATTTTGGATGGTATCTCAAATCATACCAACAACATAAATATAAAAATGAGTGGTCATCTATTTCACTTTTGTAGAGATCCTTTGCTTTTTTGACCCGATCGTAAAATATATATCATATGAATTGAATATCATATTAAAAATATATAGGAGTGTAAAATTTACTTATTTTTGAAAATATATATACATTGTTTTGCTCGATCATTCCATTTCATCTTAATTGTTCAATCTACGAATAGAACCCACAAAACTTATTCACCGCGAGCTGAATTGTCGACCACCGATGCATGAGAGAGCTCTTAATGCGATTCGAATCACATTCCTTCTCTCTGTGGAAGTATTCTCAAATTCGATCCCAAAATTTTACACTTGGTCGATCGGTGCCTTCATTTGCATCCATGCTAGTATTGAGCCATGCAGATACAAGGAGAAGGTCTTCATCATTTATAAAGTTTTTTTCCTTTCGCCTTCTTTGAAGTGGCTTCACTTTTAGCGGGTATTTGTGATTAATTGGCTGTTTGATTTGTGATATCATGATGTTATTCTACCGAATATTCTATGTTTTGGTTCATCCCACCGTAGAGAAGATTTGTAAAATATGCATCACTTTGGGAATCCATCTATAAAATTGACCTACATTAAGCCCGAAAAATTTACAAATAATCTAAAGTCCAAATTATATAACAAATATCTACCAAGAAAAATTACATAATTTAAGAAAGATAATAAAACATTCTTTGCATCTTGAGGTTGCTTTTTGAAAAAAAAAAAAATTATATGCAAAATTATGTATTCAAATATATACAAATAGATGTTAGATAATTTAACAAATACATATAAATAGGAAATTAAATTCCAAATTAATGTTATAAAATAACTATTAATAAATACATAATTGTTAATTTAACAAAAGAATTAAATAAATTTACCTTTGATGTGGACTTTAAGATGGTTGATGTCTTTAAAATTTGGGTTAAATGAAGCTCAAAATGTAGTCTTTTTATAGGGTGTGAAAATTTGTCCAGTTTAAAAAATTACCGTTTGAGATATTTGCTTCTTTCAAAATATGACGTTGCATTATTTTATTATTGGAGCATATTGCATTTTTTTCTCCAAGAGCGGAGTAGTATTTCAATATATTACCGTTGGGATTAAAAAATTAATATTTTATGATTTGATGAGCAAAGGAGCCTTGCCACATGTAGCGACCCAGACAGCGAGGGAGTCATTTTGGCGAGGACATTAGCGAATTGGTTGGAGCAAAAATTGAGCCGTCCACTCGCCATTTAAGCTAAGGAGTGGCTTTTGATGAGTGGATTGGAGATGCTCTAATTCGCTTAAGGGTTGAGCCGCCCCTGGCGTCTATTGGGCAGAGACATAATTCCCGATGCCAAAGTGATGCTTAAAAATAAATAAATTAAAAAAAAAAAAAAAAAAATGGTCTCGTGTGTATTGGGCAGAGACCTGAGAGGGCAAAAAAAAAAAAAGCAGGTTGATGTTTTCACCTTATAGAGAACCAACAGTTATTCTTATTCAAGAGGCTCTAAGACTGAGAAGACAAATCAGAACAGCATGCACACACTTGCATGTCAAATGGGATGCCCAAGAGGTAAGAATTGATCATCTAGTGCCCAAGTCATGAACATTGATAATGTTGGAGGAAATTTCAGTCATTAGTTGTCTGAGACAAATGAAATTCACTTCTTCAATAGGGAACTCAATATTTTGGAGGTGAACAATTTAATTGATTAAGTACCTGATTTGAAGAAAATGGATGGCAAACTATTTTTGTATTCTCCACTTTAAAGTCTGTTTTTAGTTTTTACATGGTATTTCATCAATCTATCAGCTGGACAGCTGCAATTGCAGGTATCTTTTCTCTCAATTTCTGTGTTAGAGCGACACGGACAGTCATAACCCCAGCCGCAGGCCCACTGAGTCGAACTTTGACAACATATTCAGTGATTTGAACAAGCTCAAGTAATCCACCTCCTGTGCCTGCAAGGTATGGTCTAATCTCTGCAAGAAGCTGAAAGAGAAAAAGTAATTTGAGCCCTTTTTGAATGAAACCACAGAAACATCATAAGGTGTCATAGATAATAGAATTCAGGTGGTTAACTTGATACAAATATTAGGTTCTATATGGATCTCGGAAAGTATAGAGGAAATAAAAATGCTAAAAACTGCATACAAATAGATTCTCTTGTTTAACATTTTTAAGCCTTTTGCTTTTCTTTCCAAGATCCAAACATAGGCTTAGTAACAAGTGATTACAAGCATACAAGGGTTGAAGAGACGTTAAAACCAACAAAGAGATAAAAATTACTTCGTAGAAGAATTAATAAAGTAAAATAATAGATGAATGTTGGAAAAATTACAAAGAGCTTATACCGATCTCATTCTATATTTGAACTTCTGCTCCAATCAACCAGGTAAAGCAACTATAGAAAACCTTTCCTATTCGACTTGGGCAGAAAGTTTACAGAGTTGATTCAATAAACCTTGCTTTCATAATCTCAATCGCAAATGTTGCCAAGTCAGTGAAGGATACATATGATGCAAAGAGATTTGCACCAGTTGCGAAATTATAGTAGCTATGAACTTTATGAGTTCCATGAGAAATCCAAGGCCAAAATTGCTTTAAATTTTGATTGGAGGCAGCAAAAAGAAGCTAGGTTTTTAAATAATCCATGTTGAATATGTTCTTCCTAACTCGAAACTAATTTGCTGAACCTAAAACATTCAAAATGGGAATGATTTGATCTGCCATTCTCCAAACTTCCCTATAAGTTAATTTGATCAAGCCACTAGGTGCCTGTGTAAACCTTAAAGCTTAATTTTATAAAGACATTAAACATATAATTTAGTGTTATAACAACAAAGATTGGACAATTCCTTTGCAGTGAGCATATGTAGAGAAAAAACTCAATGCTATAGAGGTTCACTAGTCTAACCTTTTCAACATTTTCCTCATTCAGCTCAAGGCCAGTTTCGGTGTCAAGGATTTGTTCAACTTCCTGGATTTCTGGAATCTTATCCCGGAGCCGAGTTTCAATTCCCATCTTCAGGGTCATAGTTGAGCTTGGACAAGACCCACATGCCCCTTGTAGCTTTAATACTACAACAAGGCCATCGATCTCGTGTAGAGCCACATTCCCTCCATCTGCCATTAGGCCAGGTCGAACCTCATCCAAAACCTTCTCAACATTCTCCTCAGTTAATGGATATACACAGCTTGGTGAAACCACAATCCCTTCATCATATAAAATGAAAAACAAAATACAAATTTACGACTTCAATTGAATTTCCATGCCTAGAGTACACAGTGACAATGTCCAAAGTAGTTGTAAGGTTCCAGTTTTCATTTTTGTTTTCCTCCAATTTCTTCTTAACCAAACAAAGCATGAGAGATATAATAAGCCCAGAATTTAATACACAGTTACTACAAAGTCGAAAATGGGGAATTATTTGGTAAAGATTTACAACTTCAATTGAATTTCCATGCCAAGAATACACTGTGACAAAGTTCAAAGTAGTTTTAAGGTTTGAATTTTCATTGTTGTTTCCTCCATTTTCTCCTGAACTTTGTTTTCCTCCATTTCTTCATAACCAAACAAAGCATAAGAGATATAATAAGCCCAGAAACTAATATACAGGAATTGGGGAATTATTTGGTAAAGATATAATTCGGCAATCCAATCAAGAATTTATGAGCAAAAAGAATAAAAAAAGAAAAGAAAAGAAAAGAATTATTCAAACTGGTGATATTCAAAGCAATACAGAGATGAATTCGGGTTCGTTCATTTGACATAAGTAATGGGAGAAATTTGGAAATTTCGTTAACAAGTGGAGAATTTCATCACAATGACTAATAAAATTTATCACAATTGTGCAGTATCGAATATGAGAAGCCTCAATTCAGTTACCTGACCCATGCCTCCGCCTGCGATTCAAATGGAACCTAAGAAAATGTGATATATGATATTGAGCTCTGGCAAATGAGTTATATTTTGAAGAAAGAACACTCGAATCTGAAATGGGATACTGAAAGAGAGAGGGAAAAAGTGGCCATTAAAGCACAAATTTGCACATGAAATCAAGCAAAGAAGAAGAAAAGCAACATTGGGGGTTAAGAAGCACCTTGAAGAGAGATAAATGGGAAGGTGAAATGCGTTGAGATGAATGGAGAGATGGGTTGAATAAAGCTTGTGGGTGAGCAGAGAATACTTCCATTTTACTGTCTCTGCTTCGTCAAATGAAATGAAAACCCATTTTACAGCCAAATATGGATCTCTTGTCAACAATTTCGTACTTGCAGTAGCAGTGGGAAAAAATGTGTGCATCTCTCCCACAAGTTTGTGGATAGAATCTCAGCTCATGAACTGCGAGAGTGAGCATGCCACGTTAGAATCCAGCAAGTGGACAAACAAACTCAGGGTAATAATCTGCTGTGTGTCTCTCCTTTTCTTTTAAGTTTTTGGGCCTCAAGTTTTAACATTTGGTATATGGAGTTGTTTTGGGTTCTAGATTTTGTAGAGTAATGGGTTTCATGGTCGACTTTGAAGTGTTTCTTGGTTGGTTTAGGTGTTTTTTTTTTTTGGTTCGAAGGTCGGTATTCGGCAGCTTGTGTGCACCTCGACTAAATTCCTCCCCGGGCGATCTAAAGTGCGCACTCCCCCACATCGACCTGGTGCATTCAGGAATTAATTCATGGAGTGCTTTCCAGGGAAATCGAACCCTGGTTGATAAGATAGAGGGACTCTCCTCCTACCAACTGGACTAACTCCCTTGAGTGGATCTTATTAATTTGCTTATGTGGTATGACCCCATTTGGAAATTTGTGGAGCTTTGAGATTGAATCCATAAGTGTATTGGCAGGATTTAGGGCTTTTTTTTAGGTTTTTAGACTCCTTACAGTCAATTTATCGCTTCATTAGTCGAATGATGTGCAATGGGATCTCGATCACCTTTCTTTTTCAGCCACTATACTATACTGTAAATAAGTTGGATGAGGCAGTAGATATATAAGTCAATCATTATAGTCAATTCTCATAATTTATTTTCATATTTTTTGAAAAATATTATGCATCACTACAATGTATCACTACGAGTACCACTACAAGAAAGAAAGATCATGAATTTCCAAAAATATCCATGGGTGATTTTTCAAAACTACCATTGTTTTCTTCTTATAGCGATACTTGTAGTGACTCGTTGTAGCGATGTATAGCATTGCTCCATATTCTTTTGTCAAATTTTGTCGTCATGGACCCTTTCACTCAATAGTACCTTGCATTCTTGCATCTTTGGAAGCTTGTAGGGATACTATTTAGAACAAAGCACTAACAAATGCTTTTGTGGCTTTGTGAATCACTTTAGTTTTACTCCCTTCGTCCTATAAAGATAGGTTATGCCTTCTTTCCTTTTTAACGGTCCTAAAATGATAATTTATTTTGAAAAGTCAAATTATATTAACTTTCTCGTATTACCCTTTCTTATTTCAAGAATGTCTTGACATGACACTAAATGCAATTGTAGAAAAAGAGTAGTTTTGGAAATAAAAAGTGAAAAAGATCTCAAATCAATGCATTAATGAGTTTTCTTAATATGCGTGTTTTTTTGGAAGAGACCTATTTTTATGGAATGGAGGGAGTATAATCAATGTTATCAAACCCGGACCGGACCGGCCGGTTCAACCGATTGGACCGTGAACCGGTCTCCTTTCCAGATCATTTAACCCACAAAACCCGTTTTTCAAAAAACTGTTCAACCTGTCAAACCGGTTAAAAAACCGGTCAACCCGTTTTTTTTTTTTTTTTTTAATTTTTAATTTTTAATTTTTTTTTAAAGGTGCTAAAATGACTAAAATGGTCCCAATATTTTTAAAATCTCTTAAAACTAAGAAGGCTAAAAAGGCAAATTAGTTTTAAAAAATCTCAAATAACAAAAAAAAAACCAAAGCACATAATTTAATAATACAATATTCTTATCTTTCATTTTAAAAAATATATATAATAAAGATTGATCAATAGTAATTATCAATTTTCAATTTTGATGAATGCACATAAATTCAAATATATGAATTGATTGTACAAACATTTAAATAAAATTATATTTTGAATCATTTACAGCTCTTATTCTAATAAATAAATAAATATATATATTTATGACGTTACGGTTCAACCCAGCGGTTCAACCGGTTGAACCGGTTGACCCTTAACCCGGTAACTTTTTCGGTTTGATGAACGGTCCGAGTTTTAAAACAATGAGTATGATGATTCATTCATATGAAATGATATAAATAAAGCACGAATTGTTGAAATGATATATGTGTGGCATGTGATGGAGAGGAACCAGACATCTTTATTGTATATTCTTTAACAAATGAGGAAATTAAGAATGAACCTATGAAAATAACAGTGAAAATTACAACTGTGGCTAGGTTTTTGAAATAACTAGTACAAAAGTTTTTGAATCAAACTAAAAGAAATTACATTAAGAAGATCATGTGAAGATTACATCACGGTTCTTGAGTAAATTAACTGAGATATGATGACCTTAATTAAAAACATTCATTAAAGAGAAGATTATAACATTTCTTTTACTGTACTTAAGATTTTGGGTTTATTAACCTTGATGGGATGGAAGCAATAACTTCATGCATCACAATAATTTTCCAATTAAACTGTGAAGAATGACACTGTGAAGTACGTGCCAGTTTGGGAAGAGTAAAACAAGAACTTATAAGAGCTTTTAAGTACTTCTTCATTTTTAGTGATTGTTTAGCAAAATAAGAAGAAGTAGAATTAAGTGTTTAATTCTATTTAATTCTACTTATTCTCTTATAGCACCTTGCTTCCTACTTTTCAAATAAGTAGAAATCACTTTTTGATAAAAAAAATATGTAAATACCAATATTGCCCTTTAACAATGCACTTCAACAAGAAATATTCCCCCCATGTCCCAACCTTAATATATTATTTATTAAATATTATTTACTAAATATATGTTTATTATTTATATTATTTATTATTTATATGTTTATTATTATATTATTTATAAATTTATTATTTATAATTATAAATAAAATTATTTATTTATTTATAATTTTATTGTCAAGTAGAAAAATAAATAAGTAATCTATAAGGATAATAGTGTCAATTCAGGATTATAAGCAACTTCTTCGTATGATATCCAAACAGACACAACTGATTTTTGTTTATGCTTAAACCGTCTTCTACTTTTCTTCTTCTACTACTTCGTACAATCCCGTCTTTTATAAAATTAAATTATTTTACTGGTCCATCAAATGTAATGAAAGACTATTTTAATTTGGTCTCCAAAATTTTGCCAATACGAATATCAAATCAAACGTACAACTATAATATATCTACCTCTCTAGAATGGCCTTTTTATCGACGAGCTTCTCCTTACACTCGAAGACGGCATGATTGTGAAGCGCAAATTAAAATGATCAGAACAACAATAAAGATGCGGCCTATGTTTTCCTTTTTACTTTGTTATTATTATTATTATTATTATTATTTTTGGTCAACAGATAAAAGTTATCCATATTCATAATGTTAATAAATGGTTATTGATACATTTCCATATGTTCGAATCTATGATTTCTACTTTAGAAAGAGAATATATACCACTAAACCACAACATCATTGGCCAATATGTATTCCTATTAAAAAAGAACAACATCATAGTTTTCCTAAAACTCTACTATAGTTTCATTGAAAATAAAGTATTCAATTTTGTAGCCATCAAAAAGGGTAGAATCAAGGGTGGAGCCGGAATTTAGTATTACACTGGGCTGCGATAAAAAACGAATAAGCACCAAACATACATACACACTCTCACACATATGTATGTGTATACACACACACACACACACACATAGAGTAATACTATTATCAGATTGGCCTGACCCAACTTTGTGTCAGGTCGCCTCTATATGACTAATTTTAGATGATATTTTGTAAAACTGATCGTTGGATTAGATGCTCATATTTTGTATGTCATACCTGCAAAAAATTACAGTGGTCCGACAGTTGGTTTTTGAAAAAACTGACGTTAAAAAAAATAGTGATATTTTGGAAGAACAAATAAGTTGCATATTTTCATAATGATATTTTTTAAAAACCAACAATCAGATTACTATGATTTTTTGCAGGCATAACATATAGAAGAGTAGTATCTAATCCAACGATCAGTTTTACGAATTGACTTCTAAAATTAAGAATACTAAAAAAAAAAAAAATTTAACAAGTTTGGAGCGGGCTCCAGTCCTCTCAGTCCAAATGTACCTCCGCCCTTAGATTAAAATAATTTATATAACAAAGAAAATGGATCGGCTTTGATAGATAGAATAAGTAGCCGAATCTGGTAGGTCGATGCTAATATTTCAAAGGAGTCGAATTTAACTATGATTCAAAACCGGCGATATTAAATGATCATGACTCGTGAAACAGAAGTTTTAAGATTTAATTTTAGCGGCGGGTGGACTCATTCTTTATAAATTTAAACAGTAGTGAGAATAGACTTGGAATATCTGTATTATTAATTATTAATTAAAATGAATAAAATAAAAAATAAAAATTTTGCGTCGCCCAATCCGGCCAGGACAGGTGGCCTGCAGACAGGGAGGACGGCGTTAAGAAGGAATGTTGAATATCCAAAAACTCGTCTCCATACAAAAACTACACCTATTCTATTCAGAATTCTCTTTGCCGTCTACAATGGAGACATTTGGATATTTCTCATCGTCTCCATCGCTGCATGTCCTCTTACAAAAATCGAATTGTCCGAAATTCCTCTCCTTCGATTATTCCAAAGTTTCCACTACATTCTCTCTCTCCTTCTCTTTCTCAAACTCGAAGTTTCCGCGGGAAAAAGATAGAGTCTCTCTCTTGGAGAGAGAGAGAGTGGTGACTGCCATAAGTTAAAGCTACTATTCGATCTTTTGCCCATTTTTATGATCTGTATCAGAGGCATCTAAAGGAGAGATGCCTCGTCTAATACTAGAAGGTATGTTCAGTTAATTAAATTTCCTTTCATATGAAGAGGCATTTCAGGGTTTTGGGTCAGAACCAAGTGGTGCATGTTATGATTGATTGAAAAAGTGTGAACTGGTTTTAGTTTGTCTAAATTTGAATTGTATTCTTGTTTAATTTTGATTTTCTTGCTGTTTAGTTTATTAGCCCTAGAAACCAATTGAAGATTACGTTGAGCACTAAAGGCTTTTGGTTCACGTAGAAATTTTAATTTTACAATATGTCTAAAGAGTTTACCTACAAAATCTATCCAAATCAAAACTGACAAAATTTAAGGAAAAGAAGTATTTGCTTGAGCATCAGTTCTAAAAAATGGAAAAGGTAGAGAGTTTTGAAAGCACTGAAAAAAAATTATCTAAACTTGAAAGAAATAAAAGAACGCTAAAAGGAGCTCTCAGCTCCTTTTGAGATTACTAACTTTTAGTAGGAATACAATTGACCTGATTTATGACCAAAATAAGAGAAATTTAAAACCCGATACCTGACCAGTTAGACGTTAACCAATCGGGGTTATAAGAAATCTGGACCAAGGGTGTGCCTGGTAAAACCGATCTTCACCTTTCCCAAACAGCCCCTTAAGTTACATATAAGACTCTATTATATTGAAAATGGAACTGAAGCCATGAAAACTAAATTTTCAAAAAGGGTATATTACCCTAACCTTTCCTGTGGTTTGTAAAAAATATGGAAGATGCTTCAGTAAAAGGGCATTTTTGGTATGTTGAGTTTACATCCATTATTTATCAAGGGTTGGTTTTATTTTTTCATTAAATGTCTTGATAGTATTTTACAATTTTCGGAACTGCATGGGTGTTAATGTGATGTTCAGCTGTCTAGACTAGACTTAATGAATGGCATTTCTGTTCTTTTTGTCCGTTTATTTTTTTTCAATTCTAGGAAACATTCATTTTATGCTTTTGGATAACTTAAATCAAGGCATTGAGCTTATTTAGGTATGGCCCTTAATAGAGCTAACTGGGTAAAAAGGATTCATATAACTGACCCCATGTAATTGGGATTAAGGCTTAGTTGAATTGAGAGTTGAGTTGAGTATTGAGCTTATTTAAGTCCTTTTTCCAGTGTACCATTACCAAGAGTTGATGCACTCCATACAATTAATTTTATTGATAACAACCTCTTAACAGCAATGGTGGATTTCCGTCCCTATGGACACCCCACGAGTACATATTTAGAGCTATGAAATCATATCAATCTCTTTTAATTAGTAATGTGTTCAAATTCTGTGGGATTCATTGTCTTTCCATGTTATCTCACATTAAGAGAGAATGAGGAATATTGAACAATAAAGTTTTTATTTTTATTCTTTCTGCTGGATCTGGAAAACCAATCACTAGTGATGTCCTCTACAGTCCTTCGCACATCTCCAAGGTTCCTCTCTCTGTGAAGTTCATTCTGTTTTCAATTTTACTTCTTCTTGGACGCTTGTTGAAGCTTAGGAAGTCTACAAATTATTGGCTGAGATGTAATTGCAGGCCCCAATATATTAAATACTAAAGTCATTAGTTGAACTACATTTCTATGCTTTTGCTTCAGTCCATAAAGAAGTCTGCAATGAGAATCCTAAGCTACAAGAAGCAAGAAACTTAAAGGTCAAAGAACTGGAAATTAAAAGTTTTTACAGATTTAATTCAATCTTCCGAGGTAGATTTCATTAAAGATCAAAATAGGTGATGATATAGCATTCAAACGGGTTACATTTTATCATACGTTGATTCTATTGGGGTTGAGGGAATATCAAATTTTCAGTGCAAACATGGTCGATCTTATTACTGATTTGAAGATTAGATGGACAAATTTTGAGATACAAACCCTTTGGAGAATATATTTGCTTAAACTTGAACCAATCAATATATTCCAACCAAGTTTTTTCATTGAAGTGAAGCCTTAACTATGTAGGCAAAACTTGTCATTGCAATTTTCTGAAATGCACTTCTTCTATGGAGGAATTTCAAGATTTAGGGTTCACATTTTTATTTTTTTTTTTTGGTTAATTAATAATAGGGTTCATTTTTTTTTTTTTTTTTTTTTTTCTTTAAATTTTTTTTTTTTTTTTTTTTTTCATTTTTTGTTTAATTTGTTTCTATCATTTATGTTACTACTTGCTAGTTAAACAAGTATTTTTCTCTTTGGAATTGTCTAAGTGTTGGAATGATATTTCTCCTTTAGATTGATTTATGGATTGAATGGATTCGTTGTAATTGTGAGTATCAGCAATCCTTAATACAATTTATTTAGTATTAAATAATACTAAAAATAGTTTAGTTTAAAATTTTGAAATCAAAAAAAGAAGTTATGAGATAGTTGGACGGACATGGAAAGAGAAAAAAGAAAATAACTATTCCTATCCACTTACTTACATCTTATATTTTAAATTACTGTTATATTCAAAGAAACATCAAAGATTGGAATTTGTTTATATTGTTAAGGAGTTATTTTTGTAAATTCAATGAGTAGGGAAAAAGGAAACACTTAAATAGATATCCAACCCATTATAACAACATTTGGTGTAGCATGAAGACATTAAATTTAGGTCATTTATTGCAGTTGTCTCAATTTTTTACCGCGAGGCTATCATTTTCTGTGATGGCTTCATTTGCCATGATGGATTTTTTACCCAAAAAAGAAAATAATGATCTAAAAAATGAAGCAATTCAATTTTCATGGATGTTCAAACACCCATTAGCTTTCTCATTTCCCCTCTTTTAAGTTATATCATTCATTAGCTGTAATTCCATATGATCGAGCTTGGTAAATTAGTAGTTTTACTGTTTTTATGCATGCAGTGGTTTCTCCATCATCCTCTAAAACTGATGTTCGAAGCTCCCAACCTAAGGAGATTCCTCCAGCCTTATACTTTCTCCTTGGAGGGATAGTTGTGCTTGTCATATTGCTAATTCTTATGTCAGTATTCCAGAAATTTATCAAAACAGCAGATCTTAAGAACTTGGTGGCACGAACTAAAAGGCACAAAGGTAGTAAAAGTGATGAAGATTTGAGAATAAGTTTTTTGTCCTTTATGATATTCAAGATTCAAAGTTTTCATATGATATTGCAGAAGCCACGGATTTCTTTAGCGGAAATCTTCGAACGATAAGCTATTTTGATTTCCACAAGTTGAAGAAAGTAACCAAGAATTTTCACCCGAGTAATCTTCTTGGAAGAGGTGGATTCGGGCCTGTCTATCAGGTATTAATGTAAAATGTGCTCCCATGCAAACCCTAGGGCAGCACTATATCCTTATATATATTGATACCCTCGCTTACAATATATACATTAACATTTATTTGGTGGAACAAACAATGAACTAAGTTCAACCTTCTTTTTGTAAGTCCACCTCTAAAATTAATGGAAGTGCCATTTTCAGGCTTTCCTTTGTATTATGTCAATTAGGATACAATAATATATATGTTTTGATAGGGAAAATTAGAAGATGGGCAATTGGTTGCTGTGAAGAGATTGTCTCTTGACAAATCCCAACAAGGAGAATCAGAATTCCTTGCAGAGGTGAGGATGATCACGAGCATCCAACACAAGAATCTGGTTCGCCTTCTTGGATGTTGCTCAGATGGACCTCAACGCCTACTTGTGTACGAATACATGAAGAACAGGAGCTTGGACCTCATTATATATGGTATCCCTTCTTTTTAGCTCTCTGTCCCATTTTTTCTTTTTCTTTTTTTAATTCATAATCTCCAACGGATCTGTTATCTTCCATTAAATATGCATCAGAACCAGGAAAATAATTCTGGGAAATTCCATAAAATTATATTTACTCTGTTGGGAATGTATGATTTACAATTTACTAGATAATAAAGTATTAATTCTGAAAAAAAATTTAATTGATTAAAATATCCCTTTATAATTGTAAAAGTATAAAAATAGGCATAACCCCATATTGTTCCACCAATTAAAATAATAGCTTCTTAACTGAATTAAGATTACTTAGGGATACCTATTGGTTTATAAGTCGAACTTGATTTCTCAAACACAGGTACGGTCCCAGAAAAACAAAAAAAAAAAATCTCTACCAATAATACTAAAAGTATTCTAAATTAAATTAAAATTCTCTTAGAAACATGGTCCTGTTAAATTCCAATAATCATTATAAAAGTTTCATCGAGTAAATTAAAATTTCTTATAAATACTAATTCATTTTTAATTATTAATAAAAATTTTCAACCAATTAAATATTGCATAATTTACTCTCTATCTCTTATTCCAATAAATAAATAAATAAATAAATGCAACTTTGTTAATATTTTTAATAAGGATTTTGTTGTAGTTTGTAATATGAAATTCTTGTACCTCGTTGAATTTAATTATGTTTATTTATTTAATGTTGCTTTTGTATCGTTTTAATTTCTAAAACCTTTTAAAATCCCATCGTATGTCACACAAAAAAAAAAAAAAAACACCCACACACCACTACCCATTTTATTTCCAGTTTTGTCATCTGGCAATGAAATTTGAAATCAAGGGAAGGAGTTCCAGTGATGCTGGATGAGGTGTGTATTCCAATAGCTGTGTTACTCAACTAATTTCATAATATGAGATAAACGAGGCACACTTACGCAGCCATTTTCTCTGAAAGCATTCTACAAAAAGAAGAATTTCTTTGATCTTACGTTTCCTTAATGCAGAATTGGCCAATGAAATAAAGAAAAGCATGGTTACGTAAGTATCTTAAAATCTTTGATTAACTTGATTTGCTACTTGTAATTATTGTATGACATAGGACAAAGTGATCAGTTCCTGGATTGGAATACTCGGTTCCAAATAATTCTTGGCATTGCTCGAGGATTGCAGTACCTACATGAGGATTCACACCTAAGAATTGTTCATAGAGATATCAAAGCAAGCAACATACTTCTTGATGACAAATTTCAACCGAGGATTGGAGATTTTGGACTGGCTAGGTTTTTCCCTGAAGATCAAGCTTATCTCAGTACTACATTTGCAGGAACTCTGTAAGTATTTTTCCTATTTTAACTATCCAAGACAGCCCATTTTAAGGTATCAATTAATGGCATTTGGAAGTATCTTTATTTTATTTATTATTTTGGGAAGAAAAATGGGAAAGAAAAAATGTTTTGGTCGATAAAACACTTTCAAAGTACCAGTATGTTTCTGTGACAATAAAAAAGGAGAAATTTTTACTTGGAAAGCAAAAAGTTTCTTTTTTCTGTCATCACCACACACTTTCAAAGTACATTTTCTGAAAAAACTAAATAAAATAAAAATTATTAGTTTTGAGAGCAAAAAAATTTATTTATATATGCTGATGGCACTGCTATATCCACCATCATATCCTCTTCCTCAACCCTAGTGTAGACATTACCGCACAATCACAAACACACAGAATTGCTTCCACCTCCACCAACTTCACCACTGTTGTCACTGTCACCAACCCCATATTCCACAGCGGCTGCCTTTGTCTCTACTTCTATATATATATATATATATATATATATATATATAGTATTACATTTTCTATCTAGCAAAATGCTAATACCGAAAAATAAATACATCTTGGCTTTCATAATATAATTCTAAAGACATAATTAGACTAAAATTTACGAGTTCCTATTTGGTAGAATCCAGAACCCCTCACACCAAGTGAGTAAATACAATCTCACAACACCAGAAAAGTCGCAGCATTTAAGTGCACGATCACTCAACTGAATTAAGATCATGTGCAAGTTATGTGGCGTTTTTTCTGATGTGATGCAATTTCCACTCTGGCTGTACAAATTTAGCAGCATGCCTTCATCAAACTCCCCTGTAATGGATATATGTATTTGGGTATTAATGTCATCTGTTGGTAATTGCTTTTTTATCTCTCTTTTTTCAGAGGCTATACAGCTCCTGAATATGCCATTAGAGGAGAATTGTCCGAAAAGGCTGACATATACAGTTTTGGTGTTCTGGTGCTTGAAATCATTAGTGGCAGGAAAAACACAGATCTTACTTTACCATCAGAAATGCAATACCTCCCTGAATTTGTAGGCCTTTTGACCTTTCAACAATTTTGGTTATTTATATTTTCTGTGCATAGATTGAGACCTTTGTGAATGTTCTTTATTTGTTTTGAAGGCATGGAAGCTATATGAAAGATCAAAGGTGATTGATCTAGTAGATCCAAAATTGCGAGAAGATGGGTTTGTGGAGAAGGATGTTTTACAAGCATTTCATGTGGCTTTTTTATGCCTTCAGCCTCATCCAAACCTGAGACCCCCAATGTCTGGGATTGTAGCCATATTAACATGTAAAGCTGAAATGGTTGGAACACCTATGAAGCCGGCCTTCTTGGAACGAAAGCATAAGAAGGCTGAAAACCTTTCTTGGGATACTATATCAGAGGCTTTCCCTTCTCCTATGCGGAGTGACTCGAGTCCCTTACATCAAGAGTCCAAGTGAGCGAGGCTAATTTTATGCTTGCCAATGAAAACAGGGAATGGATTTTAATGCACTGGTTTTTATTTTAGATGCATATTGTATCATGTGTAGAAATAGTAAGTTGTGTTTTTTAGTGCATTTAGAAATTTTACGGGAATTATTATGTGTGGGAATATATAGGATTTGCAGGGTATTTGATAGTTGCACTATAAGAGATTATATGATGGTTATATATATATATGGCGATTCTGCTGGACTGCAGTGAGCCAGTGAGGTGAGCAATGGCTTGTTACTTTTGGCATATAGAATGTGGAATTAAAATTTTTTCTTTAAGTTGTGCTAATAAATTTTTCACACGATGTATTAGACAATGGCTCCAATAATTGAGTTACATAATAATCAAACATTCTCTACATGTTTTATCCCATCAAAGAAGCAATTACACGATCTATTCCCATGAGACAATAATTAGTAGTCATCTTTCACTTTCTTAACTAGAGGAAACTATCAACTTCAAACAATTGGTCAAAAGTGCATATGCACAAATAATAGAGATTTCTTGCCACTCCAACCAGCAGCTTCCCGCAACCACACTCAATACTATGTTTCTCCAGACGCAGCAAAGAAGACATGTTGCTAAATTCTCTAATGTTTAACCCAGCATCAAAAGAGACCACAAATTTATTTTGTTCAATGGAGAAGAGGCTATTCAAGTTTTTCAAGACCAACATCACCATTCCAGACTGGAAGATCAGTCAAGAATCTTGCCAGACGACCACCATTCTCTCTCTCTCTCTCTCTCTCTCTCTCTCTCTCTGAATAGACTATTCAAGTTTTTCACGATAAACACTGGGCTTGATGACATCAATATCATTCGTTTGAAATAATGTCATAAAATGATCTCTAGCCAGGTTTCTAATCTCCTAAGCAAACATCAAAGTATCATCCTACTATGATTTTGCAGTATGACAAATTTTTAAGGAGAAGTGGAACAATGATCAAGTCACGCCTGAAAATGCAAGTACAAGTAATGCAGCCTCAAGTCTGCAGAAAAAGCTGGAAAATGATCAAACAAAACAACCTCCCACCCCTCCCTCGTCCAGCACGTCAATAATAGAATACATACAAGAAAAGTGGAGGGAGCAGCGTTAAGGAAGACAATTCCAGAATACCAGAAAGGCTTAAGAAGCCAGCTCAAAAAGACAATATAAGCCCCAAAACTACCGATATAATTAGTTAAGAGCTTCACCAATGATAATGACTCATGCACCAGGCCAAAACAATAACATGACCTGATTGATTTATGCTCCACTCTTGACAAACTGATGGTTATGACAACCACTCCATACAAAAAGAACAAGTGGTGCATTTAGATTTATTTCCAAACAAAAAATCTAACATAATTAATACCATAACCAGAAAAGACTTGTCACAAATATTATACCAGCAGATGAAGAAAATGAATAGAAGATGACGACTGAATGAGTAAAGATCAAAACAGGTCTCTTTATCGCTACTATTGATCAGAAATAACAATTTCATGGGAGGCAGCAAACAATGTCCGGTCAGAAAAACTTGATTCAAGGACACCACCATGTACAGCAGTGAAACGGAGTATGGCATCTTCAGATTCCTGTCTAACAGCCTATGACCTTTGCTTGTCTTGTTGCAGTTTTAACCCCCAATGATATATTTTGTATAAGCTTACACGAGCTAACATTACATATAAAAGATGAAAGCAGTATGTAACTCACTTTATACATACACCCTTTTTTCTCTCTCTTTTTTTTTTTTCCATTCAAATTACAGAACCAGAACGATGCATGAACAATACTGAGATAAGAAAGAAACTAAACCTACACATTTAATACCTACCTACCTATCTGTACCACTAACCTAAAAAAGGAAGAATAACGCACTGGAGGCCAGTTCCATACAAACCTCACAACCACACACCCCACCGGGCAGCACTTGGGGCTTGAAATGTCCATCCTGAACTAATACTACCTCGTACAAGAAAATGCAATAGGTACAACCACTGATAGAAGAGCGTCCTGATAAGAGCAATATTTGTCTATAGTTTACAGCAACCATGACAAAATTCTCCACCAATTGATTACTTGGAATGGTTATGCATTTTGAGGTCCATGACTGTTGATTCCTTCACCACAGCTTGCCAATCTATTTCTTCTGAATCAGATGACAGAACTCGCTAAAGATAGTTCATGGATCTCACTTAGCATCCACTCCTCTCCAGTTTGACCACCGAGAACTATAGCCCTTGTTCCACCGACAACACATGTACTATGTCCCCAAGCAAATCTTGGGGGTCGCCCAGGTACATTTAAAATCCTCCATGTAGGCTTCTCATCAGTTGGGTCTAGGATATAAAGCTGTGAGGCAGAGTGAAGACCAGCCACAGACCCACCAAAGATTAAGATTCTTCCACCAGGGAGACTAACAGCAACATGATCAAGCCTAGGAGGAGGAGCTATACCTCCTGGATTTCCAGCACCAGGCATTCCGCTCCCAGTTACACATCTCCAACATGGTTCCTCCTCACTCAGGTCCATTGTGAACACATCACTTGAACGAAACCGGAGAGGTCCACTCTTTGCCAGGCCCCCAAACATCAAAATTTTCTTACCACCATAAACAGATAGTGTATGACCCAAACGTGAAGGGGGGGTCCATGATACAGGTATCTCTCTCCAGACAGGTTTCTCCATTGAGAGATCAAGCAGAAAAGTGTCACTAAGAAGTACTCCAGAATCTGCACAGCCACCAGAAACAATCAACTTGCTGCCATCAAGAGTGCAGGAGCTGTGCCACGATCTTGGAAGTGGAGGTGCCAGTCCAGAAATTTCACGCCAAGTTGGATGCTTGGCATCCAAATCCAAAACAAATACATCATTGAGTAAGCCCTGCCTTCCACAGCCACCAAAGACGACCAAATGAGATCCATCCATACAAGAAAGTGTATGACCCCAACGACCGGGAGGTGGGGAGCTCACTTTGACATGTTGCCACTCTGGATTACTGGAGTTCAAGTCTAATACGAAGGTATCATTCATTGGCTGCATGTTGACTCCCTCCCCACCAAAAAGAACCACCCGATTCCCAACCGCACATGCACTAAAGTTGCAGCGAGAGGGTTCAACAGAACCTCCAACAGTAAGCTTCCTCCATGCTGCTGCTTCAAGAGTGGTAAGTTCCCTTGCCAGCCGAACCCATCCTAATCTCTTTGCCCCAGGAACTGCCTCTAAAACACGGGTTGTTTCAGTACCCCATGCATTTTGGCAGACCATTCTCCAAAGATCCTCATTCTTTGTTATCTCATAGAATCGTCTACAGACAGAGCCAATGGATGCAATATCTCTTGGTGTCAACCTTGAAAGTATCTTGAGAGAGAGAACCTCATCACTCAATTGCAATATCCCACAAACCCCACGACAAACATTTCGGTTCCCAGATGGAACCATGCAGTAAGGGGAAAGACGAGAACCAAATTTATCTGATGATCTTGAGGACTCCTTTATTGAAGATCCAGGTAGTGGACCAAGATCAATATTTGCTTCTGTGAAAATCTGGATACCAATAACATGGGTTATTGTTTCGTCATCTCCACAAATAGGGGTCAGCCGCAATCTGTTCATCAATGGAGATCCATCTTTCCTAAAATTTAACAATTCACCTTCAAATTCAACCCCATCCTCCAGGCATCTTCTTATTTCTGAAATGACCGTGGCATCCACCAACGGATGCCTTCTTTTAGCAAATGGGCCTCTATATTGCAAGAAGCGGCTGAAAAAATTCCGCAATATCAGAACAGAAATAGTACTATGTTTGTTTACATGATGAACAAAGCGTTATGGAGATCATAAAAATTAACAAACAAAATAATATCCACTAGTTGATGGTGTGGGAGGGAGGGAGAGAGAGAGAGAGAGAGAGAGAGAGCAAATAGTCCTTTCAATTTATGTTCCAAGAGAGGAGCAAGCCACAAACAGTAGAGAAGCATGATATAAACAAAAAAAACAAGTCTTTTCACAAGGCAAATACCATACACAATAGGCGTGACAGTTACTACACATAATGGTCTGCACTACATAGCATGTTTATATCATTCCATCTAAAATAAATCAACCAAAATCGAGTTTAATGCTCTATCATCATTAAAGTAACTGACACAAACAAATGCTAAAAAGAGTAACACCTTCAATAATTGATAGGCAAATGCTAGTGTAAGTGAACCTCAACTAACCATGGTTCAAAGTCTCAGTAGATGTCGCGTCTCCGGTGAGACGCAACTTTAGACATGAAATAATGTTTAAAAAAAAAAAGAACAAGAAGAAGAAGAAGACAATCGTATTTGAACAATTAAATAAGCAAAATAAATAATTTATGATACATAATATGATAAAAACATCAAAATAGGTGCTTGCGCACTTTTGTACCATTAAAATATACAATATTTAAATATTAGACATACAAGTAAACATGTTAGATGGATGCATGTTATTTTTTATTCATTTTTTACTATGATTTTATATTTTTTATTATCCATATAGCTAAATAAATGTATGAAAATGCTAAATGTCCCCAAAAAAGTGTCCCTAATGATGTGGCCAATGATCACTATGATTTTTGGCATGCATGACATTCATAAGAAAAGTATCTAATCCAACAGTCAGTTATTCAAAATACATATCCCACGAGGAGTTAAAGGCATTATGCTAACTTTAATTAAAGTCAACAAGTGTGCACATGATTGGGACTATATATATATGGTGTGCAGGGAGAAATTGCTAGAAGGGTTGAGAGATCAAGGGTGAGTGGGTGACCAAGCAACTATTATTAGACTGGCAAAGATTTCCAACTATGGTCCTCGAGATAAATAGAAAACACATTGTCAAAAACCCTGCAGCAATTTATTTCTAACCTCCCCTCCTCCATGATGGTTTCTTATTCGTGGGTTCATTAATCAGCCAATGAGGAAGCCCAACACAACCTTGACACCATTTTTAACCCCTTGACCTACTGTTTTGTTGTCAGTCTTTTGTTGGGCTCATTTCTACAATTCGTGCAGTTTCCTTCTATTCTAGTCAGGTTCTGGTGTATTTGTTGTTTGCTTTTCTTTGCCTCGCAGACTAGTTGCTGTGACTTGCTTGTATTCTTCCCCGTTTCTAATGAAGTTCATCTCCTAGAAAAATAGAAAATCACAAAAAGAAAGAGAAGAAAAGAAGGTCTAACTATGATTCAAGAGAAGAAAAGAAGGTCTAACTATGATTAACTGTGATACATCCTGAACTAATAGAATATTATTCTTGTAGTCATGACGCTCATAAACAATTCTACATGTTCAGCAGCAACAATGATGAGATAAGCACAAAAACAGAGTTGTGGTCTTGATTCATTAATCTTCAACATCAACTTGTAAATCTGAAGCTCATATGTCCATGCATCTGTATGTGAGGTGAATCAGGATTTATCAACCAGGGAAAGGAGCAAATAGTAGCATATGAACCTAAGCATAGGTTTAACTCTCACACTACATTACAACATTGCATAAGTAATATCACATGACATTAAGGTAATAATACTAGGGGCAATATACGTTTGCTTTGCTTTAGGTAACACCATTAAGATGTTGATTGAGTGGAATGCTGGTTTTATTTTCATTTTACTTTTCTTATGTAATCAAAATTTTAGTTTACAAAACAATTAAGGAAAAGGAGAATATTTCATTTTCACGTGATTGAATTTCAATACTCGTATGTTTCAAGTGAAATTGCCAAATAGTTGAAAATTTACAATTTTCACTTTTTACTAAAAATTAATGAAGAGGTTATGAAAATGGTAAGAAAAAAACACACAAAACTAACCGCCAAATTTAAATAAAATACACATCCCCCCCTCCTAACGAGGTTCCATTATACTCTAAAATCCATAATACTACTTTTAGGGTCACGTAGTGTGTTTCGCCTCTTGTTTACTGAGAATATATATATATATATATATATTGTCCCGATCTAGTAAGCATATGCTGACTTTTGCGAAAGTCAGCATGAAGCTCATAGGGAATTGTGGGATGCAAATTTTAAAAACCGACTGTTGATACCTTTTTTATGGATGTCACGTCTGCCAAAAATCACAGTGATCCGATGTAGGCATCTCAAAATACAGACTGTGAAAAATTCTGACCGCTAAAAACTATCACAGTTTTTCTAGTCACATGTCTGAGAAACCGACCGTTGGATCACTGTGATTTTTGGCATGCTTGACATACATATGCATAGTATCTAATACAACGGTCAGCTTTTCAAAATATACATCCCACAATCACCTATAAGCTTCATGCTTACTTTCGCGAAAGTCAGCATGTGCTGATGGGATCATTTTTGTATATATATATGGTTTGTGAGAGGGAAGGATCTCATTGTCATCTTAGTAGTTTAGGAGGGTGTGCGTGTCTTAATAAGAGGTTCCATTATATTTATGGCTCTAAAAGTCAAAGTACTCCTTTTGGGGTTACGTAGTAGGTTTTGCCTCTTGTTCACCAAAAAAATAAAATAAAATAAAATAAACAAAATACAACTATATTAATTAAAAATAACATTGTTGCATCTTGTATTCCACAAATAAAAAAATAATACAAAAATTAAAAGATTCCTTGTCCCATTGGCAACAAAATGAAACTAATTTGTATTTTTGTCACCCTCTTATCCACTTGATTCTAGTTTTTCTGCCTCCAACCTCTTCAGTCTTCACAAAACAGGCTCCATTCATATCTATATTCCTCAACTACCTCCTTTCTTTCCTAAGATCCTCATCCAATTGATTAAATTCCTCCAACCCATCAAATGGATGTATCTATTTAAAATAGATTCTGTGGAACAACTCCGTATCCACCATGCCATTCCGCTCTTTTAACTCACCTTTAACGTACAAAAGCATTTTCACGAATTTTATACCCTTCCCAACCAACCACTCTACACTCCTGCCATCATTTCTCAATATCTAATTCAAAAAAATGATGCTCCAACCACGTACTCTTAAACCTAACGCTACAATTGCAATAGCTTGGTTAGAGAAGACATATCCCCTTTACAAGCCTAGAACTAAAACTGTGGGTCACCTTTTTAGTCCAAAGAAAATTGTCTGTGGTAGTTATTTGAGCCATTAACTTCTTAGTTTACTAGTTTTATCGAGTCCTAGTCCGTTAAAGATAATTTACTAATTTTACAGATTTTCTATTTTAGGTAGTTTCTATTTTGGTTGGAGTTCTAAGAGTTTCTCTTTCTAAATTGATTCCAATTAGGAGTGATTTTTGGGCTATAAACTAGCCCATTAAAAGTTAGAAACTTTCTATTTAGAAGAATTTGAGCTCCAGTTGGTTTCTATATTGGTTAATCTTGTTCTTCTTCTTCTTCTTCTTTTTTTTCGATCAAGAATGTATAAACTAATTAAAAACAAGGAAAGAAGAAAGGCTAAAGTGCTCCTGTACACACAACGTATACAAGTAACAAGGGCACAAAAACAAAAGAGCAACAAACCAAGAAGAAAAGAAAGTTACAACTTAAGATACTCAGCAAAAATGAACTCCAGTCCCCAAAAACTGAAAAATTCTATACAAAAAGCTTTCTAACAATACTCCTCATAAATATATCCAAAGAAAGCTCCAAACCATAAAAAAAAAAACCCTTCTATTCGACTATTCCTCTCACTCTAAATTGTACAAAAATGGCATGACGCACCAGTTTCCAAGCTGTCAAAGCTTCACTATTGCGACTCCTACACCACCATCCATCCACCAAGTGGAACACTTGTTCCGGCAGTACCCAATACATTCCAAAAAAAAAAAAAAACCCACAAATCCCATGCAACTCTGCAATATATAAAGTGATCCACCGATTCTACCGCTTTTTTACACATCAAACGACTGTTGGGCATCACAAAAATCCTCCTAACGAAATTATCCATAGTCAAACATCTATCCCATATAGCTATCTACTTAAAGAAACCCACTCTAGAGAGGACCAACTGCCCCCACAGCCTAGAAATTAGAAATCTAGTCCCCTCCACACGAGTTAAACCTTTGCGATAGAACATAATTAAGAAGCAACCATTTTTCGCACCCTCCCAAACTATACTCTCACCCACCCTCCTATCAATCTCTACAGAATGAAGTTTCTCATCAAAAGGTCACCACTCTTTCTACCTCACAACCCTATAAGCTCCCATTAAACAAAATATTCCAAGACATTACATATTTACATCTCCCACCCACACAATACAATCAGACAACCACACCTCTTTATCCACCACAATAACAAAAGATCTGAAACCTCTTTTAAAGGCACCTTCCCACACCACACATCCTTCCAAAGACGAATATGAACCACATTTCCCACCTTAAACCTAATCCTAGTCTTAAAGTAGTCTAGCTTGCCCCATAATAACTTTCCAAAAACTCACCATATGACTATGATGAGTTACTTTGGTATACCAATCTCCTTCCTCAAAACCAAACTCACAATAAATTACCTTTCCCAACAGGAATTCTCTCTCCCTAGAAATTTACCACAACCACTTATCCAGAAATGCACTTCTTACCAGAATCTACGACCTTATCCCTAAACCCCCAACCTCTCTTGTTGTGCAGACTATGTGCTAATCAACTAAGTGAAACATGAACTCATCATCAAGGTCTTCCCAAAGAAAAATCTCACTACAATTTCTTCCACTTCTTAGCCACTGAGAAAGAAATTTCAAAAATATACAAAAAGTAGGTATAGAGACTAGTTAAAGTAATTTTGATCAATGTAAGGCCACCCACTTCGAGAGATGCCTTCTCTTTCAACCACTCAACCTCTTCTTAAGCCTCTTCAAAACTAGACCCCAAATCACTTTGCTCTTGAAAGTAGCCCCCAATAAAAGATCCAAATAAGTAGTGGGGAGTGCTCCCACTCCATAGTCTAGAAACCTTGCCAAAGCTCTAACATCCACTCTCTAATTCGCTACAAGCAGCTCACTCTTCCCTAAGTTAATCTTCAACCCTAAAACCGCTACAAAATAGAATAGCACACATCTCAAAAACCACAGTTGATCTCCACAGGATTAAAAAAAAATGATGACATCATCTGCATAAAGAAGATATGAGACATAACAACTATCACCCCCACCCCCTCCACAAAACCCTCAAATCGACATCAACCACTTTTTTGAAAGAGCCTACTAAATGATTCCATGACAATAATGTACTAAATGATTCCATGACAATAATGAACAAGAAATAAGACAAAAGATCCCCTTGGCAAAGGCCTCTAGAGCTTCTAAAGAAACTGTGGGGGGTCAAATTAACAAGCATGAGGGAACAAAAAAAAACCTCCTCCTAAGCATATATAATACGAAATCCCAACTCACGTGGTCAAAAGGTTTTTGCGCATCAAGTTTGCAAATAGGATCGAAACCCCACTACTCCTAGAAATCAATAACCTCATTTGCAATGAGCACTACATCTAAAATACGCCAACCACCAACAAAAGCATTTAATGAAGAGGAAATCACCTTGGCACAACAATATTTAATCTACCGGCCCAACACTTTTGTAATAATATTATAAACACTGCCCACCAAGCTTATCAGTCTAAAGTCTCTTACGTCGACTGTTTCTCTTTTTTCTTTTCTTTTTTGGAACCAAAGAGATTATAGAGTGGCATTAAGACTTTTCTCAAAAACTCCATTCTAAAAAACTCTACCATAACCCTCATCAAATTCTCTTTAACAACTCTCTAGCGCTATTGGAAAAAAATGGTCAGATCGTCCGAACTAGGAGCTATATCTCCGTTTAACCACCACCTCATAGACTTCTGCCTTATCCCAAGGTCTCTCCAGCCACCTCAGATCAGCCTCCTCTAATGATTTAAACTAGACCCCATCAAGTAAATACCTATGAGATTCCTTTCTGCAAAAATGCTTCAAATAAAAATCCACTATACCCAAAGCAGTGTTACCTTCCCCTTCCACCAACACCCCCATAAACCATTAAATTCCCAATAAAATTGTCTTTTATGAGCATTGGTGATATGATGAAATAACTTACTGCTTTTATCCCACTCTTTGAGCCATAATTCTCATGATTTCTACCTCTGAATATAGCTCTTCCAACTCCACCAGCCTAGCAAACTCCTTCTCTGTAGCCTCCCTCCTATCCCTATCCTCCAAAGACAAATCCCCTCCCCAGTTCCCCATCTAACTTTAAAGTCCCATCTCTAACACTCTTCATGTTGCTTACCAAATGGAAGAAAAGTGCAAAATTAAAACCTTTGTGAGAGATCCAACAAAAATCATTAGTAGAAGTGAGAGAATAGATGTAGATGAAAGTTGAAGGAAGTTAGTTGACAAGTCCCATGGTGGTTCCACTACTTCTAACAATCAATTTGCTTATTTGTCTATATATATGGATGCACAAACAGTTGGGTTCTAGTCCTATGACTGAAGCTGAGATACAATGCTAAACATGTAAAGGTTTTGGACATTTTTCATCCCAATGTCCACTCAATTAATAACTTTCACGGATAAGGAAGTAAATTGATCAGCTAATACCAACACTTCCAAATGCCTTGGCTTTTACCCATTCAAGCTTCACCCTAACAGCCCAGTCACACATCTGATAATGCACACCTTTCCAAGCCATAATGGCACCTAAACATGAAAAATTAGCTTAAAGGCTATGGCTATCTAGACATAACCAAAACCCCATGATGTTGCCCTTAAACAATTTAAACAGCATTTAGAAAATTAATGGCTTTCCCATTTATAACATTACACAATTATTTATCATACCATCTATAAACCAACATTCCAGTCATATCTAACCAATATTGCAACTTCAACTACGTTAATATTTCCTTCATCTTCTCAAAAAGCCTTTTAAGTATCTCATCAAGGATTTTAGTTGGAAGAAAAAAGCATCGTTGCAAAGTTAGAAAATGGTCTCAAAATCTAGAGGCACTTTTAAATATCCCGTGGAAAATGAATTGCCCCATTGAGTTATAAGCATGAATAAGTCAATAAGTCAATCATCATTAATGGAACTATTACCAAAAATATGGTGGTCATCCTCACAAATGAAATGAAGATTTGATATTGTGACATTTCAAGAAATCCTAAAATTAGTCCGGCCTCATCCATTGTGTTGATAGCACCAATTTTCTTAATTGCCCCATTCTAGATGATGGATTAGCTTGAAATGCTATGCAAAAGATGATGGAGCCATTCAACTTTCATGGGGTGTAGATAAGACCACATTAGAACTTGAATTTCACCACATAGCTCTCCTCCTACAATATATAGAACTAGCAATCTAGTGTATGAATCTTAAATGTACTTCCTAACAAGAGGCCTATCTTGCTATTCAATCCCTAACTCCCGTGGAAAATTGGTATAGGAGAGTGTGAAAATCATAATAGTAATGTCATTTTCACCTTATACAATCCAAAGAATAGAGATCGTGATAACAAAACAAAGTTTTCACACATTTTGCATGGTCTTAAGAAGCTGAAAAGCAGAGACTGAAGGAGGGTTCAGCTTAAGTTCCTCAGTGTTGTACTAGTGGTTCAGAAGGTCCTTAGAAAAACATTCACTTTTAGGGAGATTCACAATATCTCAGTTTCAACGGTCTGCTCTACTCATTGGTCTCCTGAAGCAACCAATGAAGTCGCTAAATTTAGGCAAAGAAAGAAGCTTCGACTTTTGTTTTTCTGCTTACTTGTGTTTTTGTCCAGAGTGCACTGTCTCGGTTTTATTATTTAGTTAGTTAACTCTCGTGAATAGAAACAACATTTCAGATATGGAAAGAGTTAATGTTTACAAATTACAAGCTCTAACACAAAAAACTTCTTGATCAAAATTCCAACACTTCAAACAACGTGACAAATCTACAAAACTAAACATTACTTGTCTTATGAGATAAAATATTAGCAGAACGCGAACAATTTATATCCAAATACCAAGCCCAAAACAATAATTAACATAGAATTCATTGATGAATCCCGCGAAATGCAACTAAATTTGTCATTTCACTAAAAACAAGTAGAATATCTTGAATCAATCAGTAAAATTTTCTTAAAATATATAACAAATAAACAAAATAAAAAATTAGAAGCAAAACTAACCAATTACGCCCAAGCACTTCTTCAGCGCGATACCCCGTGACCATCTCGAAGACGGTGTTAACATATATAATTGGGTGGTCAGGCTCCAAGGCATCTGTAACGACGAAGCCACACGGCGCCTTGTGCAGCAAGCTCCCAACCGGGAACGGAAGCGGACCGCCGTCGTTAAACAGGAAAACCTCATCCTCGTCCCCGCTCTGATCCGAATTGCTGTCCCACTCCATCAACTCTTCAAACCTCAAAATCTCTTCAACCCATCACCTCCAATTTTAAAGATTTCGTCCTTATCCAACCAAACCCTAAAGAGATAGAGAAAGAAGATATGGGAGGAAGAGATAGGGGAGCGAGTGTTAGGGTTTCGTTTTGGGAATGAAATGTGCTTAGAACTGGATTTCTGACAGGGAAAACGAGTGGTTGGCAGTGTTTGGCAAATTAGCAAGAGACCGATAAAAGAGAGAGAGAAGGGCAGGGGGAGTTTTGGAGGAGAGAGAGAGAGCATGTTCTAGAGAGAGAGGGAGCGGGGTTGTGGTGAGTATTTTGGTAATTTACTTGTTCGGTGGTGCCCTCCCGCCTTCTAAAAAGAGGTAGAATGAAAAAGCCGGGCCGGCGGAGCTTGGTTTGATGATGTTTGGGCAAAAACCGGTTTATTACGGCTGTTATTTTCCGTTGTGGGTATGGATTATTAACGCTTGGGGCGTACGCGAACTTGGCATCTTGTTGAATGCTTTACCGGATAAAGCAGCTGAACCGGTTGTTTGGTATTTTCTTTCCACCGCTATGTAAATGGAAGTAGTTGGTGTATTTACATTGTTGGGTCTGCCAATTCATCCATGATCCATTTCTAACATATATGATGGGCTTACTTATGGATCGGGTGGGTCGTGGTTTCAAACCCAATTGGCCCAAAATCATTTTCTTAACTAATAATTTAAATAAATAAATAAAAATTTGGATATTATTTTCAATCGCTTGTTTGGATACACTTTCGTTTTCTATTTTTAAATAGAGATTGAATTCCATAATGCCATAACCCGTCACTAGTATGCACTCGGGAGACGTGAGATTCATGGAAAATGATAAAACAATAGTTTGTACTTTACAAATTTTACAATAATCTCTGAAGGTTTTAAAATTTAAATTTGGGTAACACAGATGCCCCTATCATCCCCACATTAAATTTAACCCGATAAAATTATAATAAAAAATTTTATTAATTTGTGAGTATAAAAAGAATTTTGTATGTTGTACATCAATTTTCATTTAAAAAAAATAATTTTAAAGAAAATATTTGATTCTTTATTGGATAGTAAAAAGAAGTGGGTACAACTTTAAGTACCGAGTTGTAGAAGTGTAGTGGTGGTGCAGAGGAGATTTTTATGAGATGGATTCCTCCACCAGATATTGTTTGGAAACTCAATATTGATGGGTCCGGCTCAAGCAGGACGGAAAAGATGGACAAGGAGAGTCGGTCGTGACCATTAATGGTGCATTCAAATCATATTATTGAAAAAAAGAAAAAGATTCCATAATCCATTAAAAAAAAAAGAGTAGATGAACAATAGAATGACAAATTTTCAGTCTTCGTAATAGTTACATATGTCAGATTTGAAATTCCTGAAAACTGATACATGATTTGAAGCAAATGAGTCTAATAACCTGTTACATTCACCTCACTAGTGGTATGAGCAAGTACTCAGCATAAAAGAGCTGCAAGAGGAAAGGAAACATTATAATAGGCAAATGAATTAAAGACTTCTCTAGTAATTAAGGCAATGGTAGATCGAGCTGGACATAGCAATTGGCCATGGAGGACCCTGCTCTAGTGGGACCAACACCAACACCAGTTGACGTACCCAATTTGGACACACCCCACCATTCCATTTAAATATTTTTAAAAAATAAATAAAAATTGTTCAATTACAACAAAATAATGTTTAAAATGCAAATACATAAGTTAAAATATTAATTAAAAAAAAAAAAGAAATTTTTAAAAAAACAATTTAAAATACTTGCACAGAATTAAAATTGGGAGAAATTACAGTTTGCCCCCTGAACTATAGGCCATTTTTAAATTGCCCCTTTTTTAAATTGCTCATTTGTGATATCGATTGAAGCAATGTCACCCCTGAACTATAGAAAATGGTGAAGAAACTGACCACGTTTAAATTAAAGGTAGAGTTACCTTTCTACCCTTAACTCATGTCCTTCCCTTTCTCTCTCTCTCTTCATTAAGTCTCTCATCCTCTCCACCCCTCTGACGCCACATCAACCACCTTCCCTCTCTCTTCAACTCCTTTTTATTATCCATTTACTCTTGCTAGCCACAAAGATCTCTTTCGTCTTCATTCTAATTCAATCTTTACAGATTTCAACACTAGCTAAAACATTGTAACTGCAATCATATGTAGTTTACATACATACATGCATATCATATTCAGTGATTCACCATGCAAACTTGCAACTATACCTCATTCTCACTGCTCAAATTTGTAGAGTTTGAATCTTAGACTCAAATTTGCAGCTATACATTACATAAATGCACAAACCATCACAAGCAGAGATTTAAATCTGCTTGATTTCTTCCCCATCTTTTCCTTCGGATGGGAACAAAACATACAATTAAACATGCTATCTCTCTTCCTACTTTCTCTCTCTACAAGTGGAACAAAACAAGAAGAAATCTTAAATCCCATATTAAATTTAACTAAATAAATAAATAGAGAATTGAAAATTGAAACCAAGAAAAGATAAACTCGTTTGATCTCTTCATGTCTTCTCGCGGTATTATGAAAAGCAATCAACTGGTTGCTATTTGGGCTTTTTTTTTTTTTTTTTGGGTTGCATTGCTGGCTTTAGAAGAATAAATCAGACTTGGGATTTTGGGATCATGAATGTGAGGAAAAAAAAATTCATAAATGGGATTTCAGCAATGGAGATTATGTGTGGTAGTTCACAGGTTCAGTTGAAAAAAAGATGAGGTTTTTAGGGTCAAGTGAGTTCGTGGGTGCAGAGAAAAGGAGGTTAGAAGCTCGGGCACATGCCGCAATGGAGACACAGGGTTGGGGTGGTAAGGGTTTTATGAAAGATGGAGTAGACGGTTGAATTGAAGGGGGCTTGCAAACGGCGGTTTAGGTGGTGTGTGAGCTTTCATGGGATTGGAAATGGAGGCTAGGGTTTCACTTGAGAAGAAGAGAAGGAATTTTTGTGAGGGCAAACTCGTCCTAAAAATGGTGAAAGTCATGCACATGAGGTCACGTGACTAACTTTCCATCAGTCAAACCAACGGTCAACTGACGGAAGGGGACAATTTGTTACATTAAAATAATTCAGGGGTACATTGCTTCAATCGATACCACAAATGGACAATTTAAAAACGGCTTATAGTTCAAGGGGGCAAACTGTAATTTCCCCTTAAAATTATTAGTTGAATAATTGGATTGCATTCATCAATAATGGATCCGGGAGCCCAACCCATACTATTTCACAAGAGCAGGCAGGTCTAGCCCGGTTCCAGACGGGGATAATTTCTGATACGGACATGAGGTGCTGACCGCAACTACAAAAACAAATCTACCATACAGATGTTGGTACCCATAATTAGTGTTGAAGGCCTTCCCAACGCTATGTCAAAATTGAAAAAGGTCATTTTAAGTAGGAGAATCCTCATTAAATAGTAAAACATGCATGTGGCATTTTTCATGCAAGTGGATCTAACTATAGAGAGGGGCTTTGCCAAAATTCTAGAAAATGGCAACATAAAATCTTCTCTGGCACTGGATCATCTAACAAGCTCAATTGTTCAATTTATCACAGTATATATATATATATATATATATATATATATTTGATAAGTAAAATCGTCTGGCAGTATTTTCATTCAATAAGCATAGATAATTGGTTACCTTCCAAATAAACATGTAAAAAGATGTTATTGCAGCTTTGCTCTCCAGATCAATAGATTTGGCACGAATCCAAAGTATTGAAGCCAACATAGCATGACCCAACACCTATAACAATGCAAAGAGAGAATAGAACATAATCCTGAGCTCATCGTTCAAAACCTTGAATATTGATTGAAAGCAATTGTGATTGACATCTCCTAAGGTCTCTGAAATATTTGTCGACTCCCAGGCAGTTATTATATATCATTGGCCAAATATCCCCCAAGTTTCACTTAAGCAGTTGGAAAAACAATTCTACCCTAGATTTATAAAGATAGTGAATTAAAATTGGATCAGTCTTTCCTTCCAAAATCTCCACATTTGGAAGGAAGGGAGGTCACTGATGGTGAACCAGAACTTCAAGGGAGGTTTGTAACATTTTAAAAACCCCATGCGAGGTCAGCAATCTATTCAGGAGCTTCATCCCAAGGTTTATGAAGCTTAGCCTGATATTCAATAATTTATTAATACATAAACAAACTACAGCAGCAGCAAGCAAGAAGATTGAACATTTTAGCAATGTTTTAAGTTTGTACAATTCTAGTTTAAAAGAGACAAGAAGCTGCCAGCATAATATACATAAAGAGAACGGGTTACCGTTAAGATTCTGCTCCAGAGGCAGGAAGATGATGCTCCAACTAAAATGGCAACACCATAAGCCAATTCAAGCAGCGAAATACAAGTCCAAAATACCTACCCAAGGTAAATTAGGCACATTCAAAGGAAATAAGTCTACCAGTCAAAACCTTGTAAAGGATTCTGCAATTAGGGGATGTATATATATTGATGACTAACCCGCTTTTGACCCAAACGTACACTAAAAGATCGGATGCCGAATATCTTGTCTCCTTCAATATCAGGTATGTCCTACATACAATGTAGTTAGAAGTTAAACCGAATATAAAAAATTTGAAGCATGTGCAGCATTGGATTAAATCCAAGAACAAAAGAAACAAACTAACATATTCAAAGTCTTTCCTTCTCTTTTCACTACTCTGCAAATCTGCAATTAGCTTTCATATCAATATGAAGAACTTTTCCTTTTGGTTTTTCCTTCATCATCAGTTCTTCACTTAATAATAGAGCCTGCCTTTAAGATTAGTGCAATCTACCAAGTACAGAAATTTCCTTTCTTCTTACTCACTCCCCCCCCCACTTTCTAAAAAAAAATTTCCTTTAATGAGAATAGAGTTGTACACTGACTTTTCATCACAAATTCCCAAAGGCGGCCAATTGAAAACTGTTTTGAGGAAAGGGAAGTACCATCTTAGGTATAGCTGGAGAATTCAATGGTACCACTATAGACTTTCCAATCAAGCATGTTTATTACCTCACATTTTCTCTCCTTTATCAGAAATTTGCATTGACATCTACAAGTTCAGTCTCCCAAACTTTGTGTGATATTCTGTTGGCAGAATTGCATGTGCATGTGTGCATTCTATGTACCTCTGCCTTAGACAACACCATCCCCGACAAACCCAAAAAAAAAAAAAAAGAGGAACAGAGAGAGAGAGAGATAAGAAAAAAGAGTTCCGAGTTTGTAAGAAAAGAGTTCCTACATAGTAACTCCCGAAAATTTCAGGCACCTACACCCCGACAGTACAGTAATGCTTCACTAATACACAAATGTTTCACATATTCACTGGTTTGTAAATTTTGATCCCGCTTGAAAAGTTCTCTGAAACAATATTTTTTGTTATTCATTCACCATGAGACTCTCTTTTGTGTACTTAATTACCTTCCCAGAATTCTATATATGAAAAATTAAGAGCTTTTACCTTAAATAATGCAATAACAACTGAGAAGAAGCTCATGAATGCAGTTGCGAATATCAGAGGCCTTGAGAAGACAGCTGATCTTCCGTACACGTAGGTCTGGAAATTTTTACATGCATTAGTGCTCTTAACACTGAAAATGCATTAGAAATATATAACACATACTTGTACATTAGCATCCTATGCAATAACAGACACATCAACATGCATGCATATCACACTATTTTTGCTGCTGAAACTCATGTCATGGTTCATTATTTGAGGTCAGCGTTCGAATCCATAAACACTCAGCTTGCTACAATCTGTGTAACAACTAACAACACTCCAATTTTTGCTCCCCCACCCCACAATTCTCTCTTTTTGGCAATGTTGGACGCAAGTTTAGCAGACTGTTTCAGCACTGACAACCATGTCACAGTTAATTATATTTGGAGGTTGCTGCGTTGAACATTTCCATGTCGGTGTCCTTGTTATGTAGGAAAACAAGTACCAACTTAAGAAAAATTATGTTCCATGTATCTCCTGAGAGGATATTAGTAGTAAATAATAAGGTTTCACTTGAGGGGAAAGGAAAAACCTGCATGTGCAGATAAAATGCAAGTTGAACAATCACTGCCCGTACAGCTAGAATGCACATTGCCGCAACCAAAGCAAATCTCTTCCATCTCAATAGCGGCAACTAATAAAAAAAAAGAAATTATTAGCTGTGTAAGTTCAAGAAACATGTATATGTAATATATCATATCAGTTAACCATCACAATAGCTTTCTCATAATGAGACCAACAACCAAAGGTTAACCAAGAAGCACACCACTTTTTTTTCTTTTTCTCCTCTTTTTTTTTTTTTTTGGTGCCAGAAATTATCTACCTTTTCTCTTTAATAAGTGATCTACAAATTTTATTTGATCTATTTATAGAAAGGCAAAGTCTGATGTCATTTTCTTTAATAGCTAGACAGATTAAAGGAAATTGACAGTTCTGCAAATAATTTCTGAATTATTCAAAATATCAATGATATTCATGAATAGTCCATGGACTGAAACCATACACAGGAATGAATATATATGCACCATTGAGCATCACTTTGGAGATCCCAAGTTGGGGTATGTGTAATAAGATGGTATGCTTATTCTCAATCATGGCTGTTAGATGGGGATGAAAGGTACAAAAATTTTCATACCCCAATGAATTTTATTGGTCAACAAGAACGTGTATTAATTGGCAAAATTACTTATGAGTATATGCATAAATATAACCAAAGTAAAAGGCTACATTCAAAACCTATGAAATTTAACATAGAAATGAAGATATAATAATGCATGCAAGGAAATTTTCTTCACTCTGCCCCACTAATGGGTATGTAACTCTTAGTGTTTGATATGGCAAAAGGAGCGAAGCAAAGCATTAACAACTTTGACCATGTTGGAAGTAATCCCGGTTCAGTTTCCAACCTAAAAGCCTAAGCTTGTAAGTGGAGAGCCCAATACAGGTATATGAAGCTATAACAAGCCTTTTATTTAGCCGATGTGGGATAGAGTGGATTCTATTATTCTACACTCCTCCTCATTGCAGGCTCGTTTGGGCCTTGTCACGTGGATAGTCAATACTCTGATACCATGATAAGTTTCCAACCTAAAAGCCTAAGCTTGTAGGGGGAGGGCCCAATACATGTATATGAAGCTATAGCAAACCTTTTATTTAGGCGACGTAGGATAGAGTGAATTCTATATTTCTACAATTCCCAAAGTGAGATTTGAGCCCCACTAAAAACACTTTGAGGGGGGGAAAGTGCGGGGGGAATGTATTTTAAAAATTACCACATTTGAAAATTTGCCTATTGAAAAGCAAACTATATATTTTCAAGCATCAACAACTCAAATCCTTGATTTCAGTTTTGACAAAACCATGAACAGTCAACTAACAATTGAATGCCAAGCAAACAGTTCCACTTTCCCTAAGCATCTGCTATGATATTTTGATATATCTAAACAATTGAGCAGGGAAATGTAAATATATTAAAACAATAAACAAAGAGTTAATGTTTAAACTTAAGAAAAAGTATGGAATGATGTAAAAAGTTAACTCTGTTCTTTTTCCTTAGTGATAGTATGCACAACTTAACCATTAGTTAAGCCTCAAGCTTGCCTTGTGCGATTCACACCTTGATGTGCAAACCTGGGAAGATTAGATCACTTAATCATAAGTATGGAGGCTTGAGGCATTTTTGTTGAACCTCGGCTTAAAAACGAAGTCCCACGATACTTCTAAGATATTGCTTAGCAACATTGCTCACACTTCGCCGATTCATCACAAGAATCAGTTGGTAAAACACAAAACATGTTCTGTATTTAGCCTAATAAAAGGTATGTTGAGAAGATAAATGTTACTTGTACTTTAAAACAAAAGATTTTAGAAGCATGAAGTCGACTGTATAAATGCAAGATCGAGTACAAAAGCAGAGGGTGGTTTATCTAAAGTAGCTTTTTTTTGGTTAAGCCTTTCGCTGTCCCCAAAATTTCTCATGGTAGGGGCTTGGAAGAAGTGTATTTTCCTATTAAGACAGTTTGGGTTCCAGTTCTTCGTTTAAAGTGGCCTTTTTTTTGTGGATGGCATTGGAGGATAAATGCCTCATAATGGATAACATAGTGAGCAAAAAGGGTGACTCTTGCCTAATAGGCATATTTTACGCATGAGTGAGAAGTAGGTGGTGAACCATATCTTCAATCATTACTCTTGTTCAAAAAAGCTTAGGTCCTTCATCTTTTCTCTTTTGGGGGTTTGTTGTGGTTCCTAAGTTGGTGAAAGATCTTTTATGCAATTAGTGGTTACATGGTGGTGAGAGGAGAAGGAAAGTTATTTAGAATTTACTGCCGCTAAAACATTTTGAGGTTTGTGTTGAAGGAGCAAAATAGAAGAATATTTGAAAACAAAGAACTTCATAGAGGAAAGATGAAGGTTTTGTTCCTTAAGACAATTTTTCTTTGGTTTGGGTTGTCTTAGTCTTTTAGAATACCCTTTTTTGGAGTTTTTAGACTCTTGGAACCGGGTTTGATTTGTTTTCTTCATTTTATTTTTGCTTCTTGCATACTCCCTGTATACTGGCTTTCTTCTTATTGAAATTTTTACTTATCGAAAAAAAAAAAGTTACAAGAGCAGTATAGATGTGTTTCATATAATGAGAATACAAAATCAACTATGCCTTATCCGAGGGGTGAGAATAACCCATATGCTAGGAAAGCCAACTCACATTGATTGAATATGCAGTTCCAAGTAAAAAACTGATGAAAAGAGCCCAAAATAATGGCCATGAGCCAACGATCCATCCAAGCCAAAAACTCTGTCAAGAAAGAAAGGAGATAATAAGCATTTTTTCAGTCAACAACTTTGCTGAACACTCAGAAATTTTTAGATAATGTTAATTCTCATTTATTAAATTTAATGGAAATATTCTAAAGAATGAAGCATTACAGTTGATCAATGTTACATAGTAAATATTGACAATTCAAACCAACTTCCTTCGGTTATTTTAACTGGAAGGCATTTGAGTCGAAAAAATAATGCAAGATTAATGAAACAAGGAAATTTTGAAGAAGTGAAAAGTTTCATAAGATTGTAAATCTGAAGAGAAATAAAATTAATCCATGATATCCTTTATATATCTCAAAAAGATTATAATAACTTGTCAGGGGGCAAAAAAAGCCTGATATGTTATGTGAAATGCAGAATCAAACGAGCAGAAGTAGGATCACAATAGTACTCCAAACTGTAAAAATAAAATATAATGGAAGTATAGATTGGAGATTGGGAAGGAAGCAGAGCTTCTCTGTCTTTGATTATCCTTACATATTATAGCACTACTGTCATTCTTATCCGGATATAAAAGCATGGTGGATAAGTTTTTTTACCTCATATACTAACAAAATAAGACGAAAAATTTAGAAAAGAAAGCAGATGAATAATTGAATAAAATAAAAGAAGTTTTTATTTTCAAATTTGACCCTTCTGACCAGAATTGCTAGATGTGTCCTCTTCCTTAATAGTAAGCTTCAACTGAATAATAGGAATCAGAATACACAGAAAAATTCAATCTTTTCGTGCGCAATGCACAGAATGAGGGTTAAACCACTACCATAAGCGAAATGGAATTTAAGCATATCATTTTATCCCAAGCGGCTAAAGAACAACAATTTTAAGTTATGATACCATTATGGCGAATGATGTAACAATCATGACACCAGTTCCTACAGAATATTCCCCTGATGCCAATGGAAGATACGGCTTGTTAACCTGAAACGAAACATGCATCGCAATTTACAATTAGACACTAGGCATTAGATTCAAATTTCAAATATGTAAAGTGCAAAAAGTTCAAAATGAGCCCACAATAGATAGTTGAAGATGATTTTAGCAGAGATAGGCCAACTAATTGTCTGATTCCATCTTTGGGAACATATCTACCATACCAATCAGTTACCGTAGGACCTAGTATACGTTCAGGAGAGGAATCTACACAGAAAAATCTCCCTAATACTATACCTAGCCAAAAGATATGGGGAAAAAAAATTATAAGAGTTATCCAATACATAATTGTCATTTATCCCCACACAAACACACAAAAGGAAAGGGCAACTAGTAAAATGAATAAATAGGTGGAACACCCAGATTGTTCAAACAGCTCAACAAATGGTCTAGAAGGTGATACCAAATTTGATGACTCCTAGTGATAGACCCCTCCCAGAAACTATGCCAACCATACCTTGTTCTATTAGTGGGAATCCCTTAACACCTACAATGAGGCAGTTAAAAAATGTGTATACATAAGAAAGATTTTTTTACATGACCTACCTTGTCTATGTCTATGTCAGACAACTGATTTAAACCAACAATATAAACATTCATCAGAAGGGCAGCGACAATGGCCTGAAAAGGAGAAAAAAAAAGAAGGTTATTTGTGTAAAAATCATATTTCATGTCCACTAATGAACTGCTCAATTGATCAAGAAATTTGAAAAATTACCTCCAACACCCCAGTGAAAAATAATGGAGAAAAATCTGACAGCTTCTCGACTGCAAGGAGAGAAACTGACACTATGCTCAATGCCTGCTTAGAGAAAATTAACATAAGAAATAATCCAAATGAATTTGATTCACATATAAAATCTTCGTGTGAAAGGTGGTAATGTTCAAAAATTAAAAATATAACTTTATTACATTTACACTATCAAATATCAACTTAACTGTGCCTATAATTGTGTGAGGCCGCGAAAACCTGTAGAAAGCATTTAGGGCATTTTTTACAGATTCCCCAGTGGTCTCGGGATTATATTCTCCATGTTCAGATCCAAGAGGCTGTCCAGAGGCTGCATTCACCAGATACTTCACATTATGTCTCTGGTAGAATGCAGATTTTTTCTCAATGCTTCTAATATGATGCTTCATAAGATCTTGCTTATACCTCACAGCATCGAATCTTTCTAGGTGGTTCCATGCTCTGCAACTTGAAACTTGGACTGCTGCACAAGAACCTGATATCCTGAGATTGTACTAATAATAAATGTGGCCTTGGAAGACCGCAAAAGAATTTCTCATATATAAATTTTACAGGAAGAAAGAAATGTTTGCAGCAGCAATCAAGGCAAAATCCAGGTGGAACATAAGAACAATCTACAGTTTCCACACTGGCATATGAAAATCCAGGCTTCTAAAAATACACTACTAAAGTATTCAAAACCCCTCCCCCATTCCCCCACTGCCCAAAAATTAAAAAATAAAAAACAAAAATGTTTAACGCTACTTTCTCTGGAACATGGCATAGTAGGGCTAGGCTTATTTAGAAGAAAAGAGAGGCATCTCTTCTCAACATTCTTTAGTTTTCACTTAATTTTTCTAAAATTTTGTCAATATTTTCAAATCTACTCCACTTTTCCACAAAATAGATACAACAAATATATATTTATGATGTGCCCCATTTTCGAGGATGCAATATATCTTGCAATATCAACATTTAAAACTTTGATACGTCCATTAAGCTTTACCATTATTCAAAGTATAATATCACAAAAGCGTATATTTCAAAATATTCTGTTTTTTCAAATATATACAGCAACTGGATTTTTTGCTATATCAAATGCAGAAATAAAAGACTAACAGAATATTGTTTTATAGAAAATGAGAATTTGTTCAGAGAAGGGCCAGTCATACTTGGAAATGGCCTTTCTTCATATTGCAACCCCAACCATAAGGCTCCATTACTTTATATACGAAATGGTGAGCCATATGACAGCTTCGACGTTTCAATAGATTAAGGAACTCTTATATGGGTGAAAACAGAGGAAAAATCTGAATTAAACGATTCTCTGTCTGAAAAAAATGAACTTAATTTCTCTACTCATGAGCATCATCCTTCATCTGCTCAAATTAAAGTAAAAATGTACAACACATTGCATCATGGATTCCTGTGAAAATAGTGATATGTCCATTCCCAATGTGGTTAGATCTATTTGAACGGGTCCAGATCAATACATGGTCTCACCAATTGATGTAAAAAGAGTAAAGCCCCAATGGAGCAGAGCCCCATCATTGATTGACCCATATGATATATGTGTGAGTGTGTGCATGAATGTGTAAATTATCTGATAATAAGATTCATTAATTGCTGCAGAGAAATGATAGAAAAAGAAAATTAACTCTGAGAAGGGCTAGTCGTACTTGGAAAACTACCTTTCTTGATATTCCCGCTCCTCCAACCATTCCCACCTAAAAATCAATACAGTGCATCACAAAAACATCCGAAATAGTATAATCACCATAGATTCAGTTATCCAATAATAAACACCAAAAAGCACAAACAATTACAGATATTAGTGAAGAGAGACACTCCAGCTGACTCAAATGCCCAAAAAATAAAAAATAAAAAATACAGACGAAATACAGATGCATAGATTAAAGTATTCTGAGTGTAAACATTTAAAAATATGAATTCAATGGGCTATCTATAAACCAAAACCAACCGTAGTTAAATACACACGCACACACTCAGATGGAACAACTAAGTTACATAAATTTAAAGCACCTAAAACCCTAAAATTGGGTTTTAGAATGACTAAACACTCGTACCACTTGCAAGTGTTGAAAACTCTGCAGAAACAGGATATGAAAGGGAAAAAGAAGGTTTTGGGAACGGCCCAAGGAGCATAGTTTCCATTGCTTTTCTTCAAGCAACAAAATGGTGTTTTCAGTTCACCCACAATTCCGATGCCTTATATATAGAAGCTTCTCTCTCTCTCTCTCTCTAAAAGTAAGAGTTGAAGCAGTCGCTTTGATCGCGAAATTTGCATATTGACAACTTGAGGAACGTGTTGCAGAGAGAGAATCAGGTAAGTTGATAGTCTCTCAGTAAGGTTTGAAAAAAACTTTTCTCCACCAATACGGTGCTCTGAAGTTAATTGACGAGACTAGGTGAAACCGCAGTCGCTGTTTCAACTTTTCCAATTTTTTAAAATTTTTGTCATATTTTTAATTCTAGAAATATAACTAAATTATAAAAAACACAACTTAATATTATTTAAAAAAATTTGAAACGGCAGCTACAGTTACTTGAAACAGTAACAGCGGTTTCATCCTATATAGCATTTAGGGCCGGCCCTTCATGTTTGCAACATCAAAAAATTGTTGGGAGCAGATGTTGACACAATCTCAAGTTATTAGCCCACCTCCACCAATTTTGATTTTTTACCGTTTTATGAAAAAATACATTATTTTTAAGAAAACTAGTCGCATTGTTCACTAGAAAACATCATTTTGAATAACTTTGTAAAATAAAGTTTTTCCAAAATTTATCATTTAAGCAGACTTTTTGGCATTTTTTACGAAATATTTTGTAAAAATAATAAATGGTCAAAAATTCTGCTTAAATGATAGATTTTGGAAAAATTTTCTTCTACAAAGTTGTTCAAAATGATGTTTTCTAGCGGACAACGCGGCTAGTTTTCTTAAAAACAATGTATTTTTTCATAAAACGGTAAAAAATCAAAATTGGTGGGGGTAGGCTAATAGCTTGAGGGTGTGTCAACATCCGCTCCCAAAATTGTTTGACCCCTCCATTTTTTAGGAGCCCAAAATTTTGTAGCCCATAATCCATTCCAATTAGAAAAAAATAAAAATAAACAAACAAACAAGTTACATTTTGTAGCCCAGTTTGCTCGCCAACGCCAAGTTAGACAACTTAGACTCTCTCTCTCTCAATCTCCCCTCAAATCTCCCTAGGGCAAAATCGTCATTCACTGGCTCACTGTCCTCAGGCCTCAGCCCCTTATGAATCTCTGATAGAACCTCAATTTGTTATTTTGAGGTAAATTTTTACCCTCAAATTTATGGTTTTCCCTTTTTTTTCCGATGTTAATAAAGCATAATATTTTGATGATCTAATCTTATAGATGATGTTTTCCAATCTTGAGGTTTATAAAATGCATCTGTTCAATTATATATAATACATACATATTGCTTAGCTTGTATTTTTAGAGGTTATATGGGAAATGAATTTTGATAAGAAAGGGAGAATGAAATGGGGTATTGAACACCATGTCCCCTCGGCACTTCGGTCCATAATTTTTAACACCGTTGGCTGCTGTATACCTTGTATTTTTTTACAAATACCCTATTTAGTTGTGAAATCTCTTTCTTATTGTCATTATTGATTAGTATGCGCAAGGGCTTGGAAGTAGAGAGTTTTTTTCCTTTTGTTATTTTATTTATCTTTACAGAAAATTTGTTCTATTGAATTATATTCATTTTAATAAATTAAGTATTTTGATATTTATTTGATATATATGTATTAGTGAATGGTGATAGGAGGTTCTGGGTGAGCCAAATGAAAACTCTTTTGTGAATTGCTTATTATAGTATGGTTGTAGGTTTTAGCATAGGAGAAACTAAGGTATGCAATTTTTTTATTTTTTTTTTATATGTCAAAATATAGAATGGCCTCATCCTAAGAACTTGCTTAGGACCACCGAAACCCCAAGACCGGCCTTGATACCATTTGTTATGCAAATCAAAGATTTTGTGCTTTTTTTTTTTTTTTTTAATCTCTAAGAATGCTCCACGTTTATCCATAATTAAAAGTGGTACGCTATATAGCAAAAAAATCTAAACTATTGTTTTAATTTTTTCCATAAAATCCCTATATTAGACCACAATTACGGCTTACAAGAAAATAATTTTTTTTATTCGGATGAACTCAAGCTGAAAGTCATAAATTTTTATATATAGTGACATTTGTAAAAAACCTACCGTTTGATTGTTGTCACATTTGGCCAATTTGATATTCATAAAAAGTATATCTAATCTAACGGCCAATTTTTAAAAATACATTATGCATTTTATTATAGGCACACCACCTTACGCAATTTAGCATAATGTACACATTATTACAAACACCTTGATTAAACCAAGTGCATAACATATTTTAAAAAATTGACCGTCTGATTATATATATTGTTTATGCTTGCCAAAAATCACTTTGATCAAACGATTGGTTTCTGAAAAAACTGACTCGAAAAAAATAGTGATATTTTGAGAGATACAGGAATATCGCTAAAAAATCAACGGTTGGATTACTGTGATTTTTTGCAAATATAAATAGTATATCTAATCCAACGATCAATTTTTTAAAATACTTTATGCATCTTATTTATAGATTTGGTCTAATAGGAAGATGCACTTTATCATGATTAATGTGTTCAGCATTTTTATCCATGTATTTTTCTTTTTATATTATTTTTTTTGTAGATTTAGTTTAATCAATGAGTGTTATAAGGTGCACTGCTAAGTTGCGCAAGGTCGTCTGTATAAAGCCAAATGCAAAACATATTTTGAAAAACTGAATATTGGATTAGATACACTTTTTATGAATTTTTCTTCTTATATTATTTTTTTTTGAAATATGTTATGCACTTGGTTTAATCAAGGAGTTTGTAATAAGGTGTACTTTACGCTAAGTTCCGTAAGGTGGCATGTCTAGAATAAAATGCATAACAATTTTTTTAAAAATTACCGTTTTATTATATACACTTCTTATGAATATTAAGTTGGCCAAATGTCACAGTGATCCAAAGACAAATTTTTTTTTTTTTTTTTTATAACAAATGTCACTATTTATGAAAATTTGTGACTTTTGGCTCGAGATCATCCGAATAAAAAAAATTATTTTCTTATAAGCTGCAATTGTTGTGTATTATATCAATTTTATGGAAAAAAAAAATCAAAACTATAATTTAAATTTTTTGCTATATAGCATACCACTTTTAATTATGGATAAATGTGGAGTATTCTTTCATAAAAAAAAAAAGTACAAAAAATATATTTTAATCATGGATAAACGTGGGTTTGGTTTGCATAACAATATATATATATATATATATATATATAAAAATATTCTAGTGATCATTTGTTGATTTTAAGTTAAAATAAGTAAAAAAAACAAACCCTTAAATTGGAATTTTGAGATGAATGATCATTAAGTGAATGAAAATTGAATGGCTTGTATTTTTTATCGGAGAAGTCAATTAACTTCAAAGTACCGTATTATTGGCAAAAAGTTTATTTCAAACTTTACGTTTGTGAAAAAAACTCATATATAAGCTACGTACGAAACTTCTAACAAATATCTATAGTCTGCTTCACAGTGGGGGAATCATTGACCTGTCCAAACACGGACATGTGACCTACTGACCTACATCACTTTTGCTCAGACAGCTAAGGATCCATAAATATGATTGAATCAAATCAGTCTTATCTAAAACGAAGAAAATATCAATTCCTGCCTGTCACAATCGCATGTGGAATTGAGAAAGAAAGGCCATCCATATTTTGTTTTATCTAACTTCAAAATCATTAATCCATCTCAACCTAATAGTTGAATTCTCTCAAAAATTCAATCTCCATGATCAAACCATTCTCTACAAATTCACTTCTCTTTCAATTGCACTCTTCTCTCAACTTTCAGCCATTACCGTAAAAAAAGACAGAGCAACTGGAGAGTACCAGAAAAAGAAAAATAAAGCAGATGAGAAGACACGGTGAAGAGAGAATGATCAAAAGTGGGCGAGCTTGGCCAGACCAAGATCCAAAAAAAGTGGGCAAAAAATAGAAAATGAAGTAAGAAAATCTGAAATCACATGGTGTGTTGTTGCTTTTTAAGAGAAAAATCACAAAAGATATCAAATCTAGGGGTGTGCGCGGGTCGGGTGAGGGCCGGTGGAGGATAAAACCGCCAACCAACCCGCCCTTGGCGGGTGGCTAATTCTCCCACCCGTCAACCAACCCGCCTACCTCAATAACCGGCGGATTGGTTAAATATATGGCGGGTTTCAACCGGCGGGTTGGGCGGATTGAGCGGGTGAAGCATTGCTATTTTTTTTTATAAACACCTAAAGTTCTTAAAATCTTTTTAACAAGCAAAAACACTTCAAATTCGTATATAATAATGCAATATTGTGTTATTTAGTAATTAAACCATAATTCAAATAATTCTTCCAATAGTAATAAACTAAAGTGCCAAAATAAATTGCCCTACAACAATAGAAGCTACTAACTAGCTAGATACATAATAATAAATGTTTATTATTATTAAAAAATCTTACAAACTAACATATGGTTTCACATTCGAAATTGAAAGAATATCAAATCAAATAAGTGCATATTCAAACTATCATAATAAACATTTCTAAAGAAATAAAAAACACTAACTTTCAAGCATATCCAACTAAGGGAAAATATAATGTAGTAATGAAATTTATTTTATATAAATATATTATTTATTTATATATAATTATTTGGCGGGTGGTGGCGGGTTTAGGGCGGGTTTTCACCTCTACACCCGCCGACCGACCCCACCCGCCAAAAATTCATCAAATCCACCCAACCCAACCCGCCTAACCATTGTAACCGCGGATTGCGGATGGGGTCGGGATGGATGGGGTCGGGTCCGGCGGGTTGGGCGGGTTTTTGCACACCCCTAATCAAATCTACGCCCTAATCTCGGTAAGAAGACAATTTCCAACCTTTAAGATAGCGAAATGTCTTGTCACAGTTGTCAATCGAGAAGGTCGTCCCTCCTACGAAAATCCTTGCTAGTATTTTTCACCCTTTTAGAAGTACAACTGAGGGAAGGTTGTGGTGGTGAAGTCGAGATCATGGTATAAAAAGGTGATTTAACACAGTTTGTGATGGCATGGTACACAAGTCTTTTGCTCAAAGCTTAACACCTGTTTTCAAATCATATTTACTAGCTTCCACGCGCGCACAACACGTGTGCAACACAGTGCCTTTTAAAATTTAAAAAGTTTATTATATTAATTAATTTTTTATTTTATAAATTTAAAATGAGTTATTTAACATTTAAAAAAAAAAACAAAATTATTTACATTTTTTTAATATGAAGATTTTTTTAAGTTAAAAAAATTATGAAAGTTTGATGGAAATTTTAGGCACCGTTTGGATTTATTTTTCATAAGTACTTATTTGTTTTTTTTTTTTTAATTTGTAATATATAATTTCTTAGAAAAATTTTTAAAAAATAAATAAATATTTATAAAAAACAAATCAAAACAGTGTCTTATTTTATTTTGAATTGATTTTTTAAAGCAATAGGAGAGTTATAATGAGTTCTTAGTGCATATAACTCTATCTTTTCTGAATGATTACAATCCGTATTAATTCTAAGACATCTAACCAAAATTTAAATTTTCTTCTACTGACTGAGATTAGGAATTTGAGAAAGAATATACATTGTTGACTCCCTCCTAAATACTTTGTCGGCACTAGAAGCAACCACAAATAAGATTTAAAACTAAAAATTACGGAAATCATTAAATATTGAATTATGATATAAATAATAGAAACATTCCAAAAGTAAGATTTTAAATTCAAATAAAATATGGCAAAACAAATTAATAATAGGGAAATTTGGAAAAAAAAATGAAGAAAAGATATTACTCAATTGACATATAAATAATAATAAAAAAATGATGGAAAACATATAAGAGAAAGAAGATTATTGAAAGGGATGAAAAAAAAAAAAAAAACATGTAAGAGATAATATTTTGGAGTTGTGTAACAGACCCACATGAATTACGTGGGGATAAAAATGAACATAGGGAACATGAAGAACAAAAAATGCTCAAATTCAAGTACCCACATATACCAACTATGCTAAAACAATTTTCTATTGATCAAATTTCTACATCAATGATTAATTATAATAAATGATTTACAATATTTGAAACCTACCTCTAACACAATGTATATTCTACATCAATGATTGATCAAATTTCTACATCAATGATTGATTATAATTTGCTCACATAGGTGGCTCACCACCTGTGGATGTGTGACACCTAGATTCAAAATCAATCTAATGGCTAATAGTATTTTGTTTGTGATGCTAAACACAAACCCTTATGAACAATAATACTATGCTTTGCACCTACTTTAAGTCTAGTCTTTATTATTTCCTGTATTACTAAAATTGGCCCAAAGCTTTATAAGATTTATTTATGATCCTCTACTTGAGTCAATAAAGCTTTTAATATCAAAATTACCTCATTGATTAATTAAGATTTCTTTTAAAGAAAATGTTTTTTTTTGGAAATCGTTTATTTTAATGGCAGAAAAATCTAATAATAGTCTTTTTGATATTTTTTGATTGAATGTTTGGATTGGTACAAAAATAAAAATATCTCTTATTTGGTCTAATTATAATCAAGCTAAAGCCAGATTTGCTAAGTCTAAGTTAACCCTTAAGATTAAGGCTCTGATACCAAATTGGTGAGGATCTAGTCAAACCTGCAACTTTTGAATTTTAAGTCTAATATGCTAAATGTATTTATTTAATTTTACAAAGATAGGGGGCTAAAACAAAATTATATAAAATTTTATGACTAAAGACAAAAAGATTGTCTTTATCTTGCTATTGGTTGGATTATAGGCTTAGTGTAGATCTTGCTACACTAGATTGCTCACTAGGTGGTGAGCAATTGCCCAGTTCACTAGCGAATCCGAGTCAATTTAACACCGTTTGTGATGGCATGAGAAGGGCATCTCCATTAGTGCATTCATAGCCAAAGCCAAAGTCAAAATTTGGCTTTTGAAGCAAAAAAACACCTCCAGTAGTGCATTCATATCCCCCTTTCAAATTTGAAGCTGCTACAGTAGGTATTCATATTTGCCCAAATATGAATGCCCACTGTAGCTCAGCCAAACTTAGCAAAGTGGATCAAATGCCCATTTTGCCCTCATCAACCAATAAAACGGTTGGTATTGTTTTCCCTCACTTTCCCTCATTTTCCAAGTTATTTTCCCAGCAAACAAACAGTAACAAAGAATTGAAAAAAAAAAAAAAAATCAAGAAGTCGAATCAGTCATTGTAGGCAGAAAATGAAAAAAATCAAATTTTTTTTTTGCAAACTTACCTCTTTGCCTTTAGTGGTGTCGCCGCAGCAGACCTCCATCATCCATGTCGCCGCAGCAGACCTCCATCATCCATGAATCCATGTGATTTGCGCCAATCAGAACCCGAGTCTCTTTCGATTTTTGCGGATCAGAACCCAAATCGGTCGCCGCTCCGATCATCACCCCCCAGTCATGCCACCGACTCTGAGACGAGAGAATGGGAGAAGAGAACGAGATAAGGAGAGAGAAAGAGAGAGAGAGATGAAGGGTATTTGATGGGAAAAGAGAAACCAACAGGGAGAGAGACGGAGGTCTGATCTTCTTTGTGGGTATGGATCGACAAACCTTAAAGAGAAGGAGATGGGGAGAATAGAAAGGATTGTGGAAAGGGTGAGAGAGTGAGATATTTTGCCTTCATAGAAAATAGTGAAATGAGATATAAAAAAAAAAAAAAAAA
>JAESVK010000323.1:501589-513209 GCA_017140935.1 Hamamelis virginiana | reverse complement strand
AGATATATTTCAAAGAAGCCCAGCTTGCTTTTCGTCCCAATGAATATATTTTCTATTTTCCTACAATAAAAAATTTTGAGTTTTTTTCTTTTATTATTTTGGACTAGGTACAACGATTACAAAATATGTAATAATTATTTTTTATTAATTTAATAATATCAATTTACTATTAATTATTAATTTAATATTAATTTTAATTGATAAATTAAATTATTGGTGGTTGGAGAAGGAGAAATGAAGGAAGGGTATTTGATGTAATTGATAAGAAAGAATAAGGGTAGAAGTGAAAAGTAGATGGTTGAGCCAAAATTTTATGGATGCACTACTGGAGCAACTCCCTTCAAAGTCAAAGCTAAAGCCAAAGCCAAAATTTAAAACACCTTTTTTTCCTTCAAAATTTGGCTTTTGAAAGAAAAAAAATGGATACACTACTGGAGATGCCCTAATACTACTCTTGCTCAAAGCTTAACACACTGTTTTCAAATCATATTTACTAGCTTCCACGCGCGCACAACACGTGTGCAATGCAATGTCTTTTAAAATTTTAAAATTTTTTATTAATTAATTTTTTATTTTATAAATTTAAAATGAGTAATCAAACATTTAAAAAAAAATTATTTACATTTTTTTAATATAAAGATTTTTTTAAGTTAAAAAAACTATGAAAGTTTGATGGAAATTTTAGGCACCGTTTGGATTTGTTTTTCTTAAGTACTTATTTGCTTTTTAAAAAATTTGCAGTATATAATTTATTAGAAAAGTTTTTAAAAAGCAAATAAGTACTTTTTAAAAACAAATCCAAACGGTGCCTTATTTTATTTTGAATTGATTTTTTAAAGCAATAGGAGAGTTATAATGAGTTATGAGTGCACATAACTCTCTCTTTTCGGAATGATTACCATCCGTATTAATTCTAAGACATCTAACCAAAATTTAAATTTTCTTCTACTGACCAACATTAGGAATTTGAGAAAGAATTTACATTGTTGAGTCCCTCTTAAACACTTTGTCGACACTAGAAGCAACCACAAATAAGATTTAAAACTAAAAATTACGGAAATCGTTAAATATTGAATTATGATAGAAATAATAGAAACATTCCATAAGTAAGATTTTGAATTCAAGTAAAATATGGCCAAAAAAAATTAATAATAGGGAAATTTGGAAGAAAAACAAAAAGAAAAAAAAATGAAGAAAAGATATTACTCAATTGACAGATAAATAATGAAAAAAAAGAGGAAAAACATATAAGAGAAAGAAGATTATGGAAAAGATTGAAAAAAAAAAAAACATGTAAGAGAAAGGATATTATGGAGTTGCTTAACAGACCTACATAGAGATAAAAACGAACACAAGGAACATGAAGAACCAAAAATGCTCAAATTCAAGTACCCACATATACCAACTATGCTAAAACAATTTTCTATTGATCAAATTTCTACATCAATGATTGATTATAATAAATGATTTACAATATTTGAAACCAACCCCTAACACAAAGAAATCCTGACCATACCACGTTTCTTAATTGAATAAAAAATTGTTCCCGAGAAATGTCTCTTAAATTGAGTCGTCAAAAATTTTTGTGGTATCAAAATTATATTTTAGAATCATGGGTTATTTATTTACTCGAAGATCCATCTAAATTTATAAAAAAAGAAAAAAGAAAAAAAGACATCAAATTGAAATTGTATTTTACATCTATTAAAATCCCCCTCCAAATAAAATTTGAGGTAAACAGAAAAGATTTTAGTGGAATATTACATCCAAACGCTACCCAAACTTTTAATAAGTATAAAAAAGTTATATTGATCGAGGTATGCAAATTCCTTTATAAAAATAAAATTAAAAGATTTTCACCAAAAAAAAAAAAAAACTAAAAGATAAAAAATCAAGAAAAACACTGTAGAACATCACATGTAATCCATAAGCGATAATGAATTGGTTCAGACTTCGGAGCAGTGTAGGAACATCAGCGGCATTTTTAGCATGTCCTCCAAACTCGAAACTTGCCACGCAATGATGGGGCTAGATTCAATACAAATGGTAGTACAAATGGCAAGAGTAGACAGTATTAAATGCAAAACAGGGAACTAATGGCAGTTTTCAAAAATTTGGTTACTTTTCTACCATAAATTCAATATCGATATCACTTGTTGCCTTGATATTTCGATCCCTCAATGACCACATTGATTCCCATGTATACTATCTGCACTTAAACATATATGTGTTGTCAACATTTCCAACTATATTATTGGATTTTGGAAGCAAAGAAAATAAGTCCAACTAAATAAAATAATGTGGTACAAATAAAATAAAATAAAATAATGTGACAAGACATTGAGTAAGAATGAAAGAAATAGGATGTAATTTCTTACCTTTCTTACCTTTTGAAAATGTTGTAGTGTAGATCGATGGATTGAAGAAATTACCGTGAATGTAAAAGATCGAGAGAATAAGGGAGTCTGTTAAAGGATAGATAATCGAAGAACACGTGAGTTAAAAATAGGCAGTTTTTGTAAAAATGTTTAAAGGGAGAAGTTGGATAGCTGAATGAATTTGAAATTCCATAAATATGGGAATTGAGACAGGAAGAGTAACGGTCTAAGATGGAGATAGTACTTTGTGTATTTAAAATCCCCTAAATAATTGGATAGAGAGATGTGGGTGTTGTTTGATTGATAAAAATAACCTTATAGTAAATCGCAACCTTTATTATTAAAAGGGTATTTTTAGAGGAAAAAAAAGAGCAAATCAATTGATATGCGTATGTATATAATAATATAATGAGTTGTAATGTATGGAAGATGTTAAAAGAGTGGGGCATTCTGATGAGCTGTAGTCGATAATTCAAAATTTAATATTAAGGATTTTAAATTTTAATTCTCATCAACATCCCACCACAAAAATTTTAATTCTCGAGAATTATAATTTTTGGGAGTTACTCTCAAGAAATTGAAATTACCGAGAGTTTTAATTCTTAGCAAATGAACACACCCTTAGTGTAGTTATATATTTTACATAATGGAATTTTCGTAAAAAAATACTGGCCTAAAATTTTTTAGATTGAATTTGTTAATGTAATATTTGAATAACTTATATTTATTGGGGTAAAATGTTATTTTTTAAAGGGGAATTTGGCCAAAGGTAATCCTTTATAAGATTTTCATGCCAAAAATCATCTCAAAAAGATCTTTCATGCCAAAAGTTATTTTAGTATGAATTGGACAAAAGTCAATCATTTCCCAAACAATCTTCAACCCCAACTTGGAGTTTACTATTTTGGACACTCAAGGTCACTACGCCAGACCCCTAAGTTCACTACGCCGGAACCTCGAGTTCCCACGCCGGACCCCAAAGTTCACTACGCTGGAACCCCAAGTTACTACGCCGGAATTGTAGTTCACTACATCGAAATTAAAAATAAAAAATAAAAAAATACAAGAAAAACAATCTATTTATGTTTCCTCAATTTTTTCATCAACCAAATAAAAAAATAATTTTCCTAATGAAAATCTATTTATTTTTCCTCCACTTTTCAAACAATCAAACCAGAAATTAATCAAAAAAAAAAAAAAAAAACAGAAAAAGAAAAAGAAAAAGAGGAGCGCTGAACTTACTGGTCATCATATTCTTCTCCAAATCCAAGCTTAGTCGGAGCTCAATGGGAACATCTACCGAGCTGAGTTCACGAAGATGCTTGTTGTAGATGACCTTTCTTTATCCGTTCACACTAAAAGGTAGTGATTGGAGTAAGGCACAAAGCGATCCTCAGCAGCCGAAAGAAGCCTTGTTCGGTCTCCTGTTGAAGTGGTGACAGCGTCGAAGGTCGCAAAACTAGGTGAAAACCCTCATGGGTTCCAAAAACCGGGGTATACACGGCAAATGGCAGTTTCATGAGCTCTACAACTCTCGGCTAGAATTGGAGAGATAATCATGCCATTCATTGGCGAAAGCTCCTGCGAAAACCTTCATAAGTCGATCCACCCACTTTGACTTTTGCAATCAAACCATAAATATTTTAATTTCTCCTCTGTGATAAATTTTTTCGTGGAGATTGCAGGTTTGAGTGGAAATTGTCGGCGAAGAGATGGGTCGGTCAGCAAGGATCCTTAGTTCGGCTATTTTCTAATAGATAAATCACAGTAGTGGACCGAATTACCGGCCAGCCGTCGTTTGAAGGAGTGAAAAAGATCATCGGAGGGAGAAGAACAAACTCGAGTCACCGGAGAAGATGTACTACTACTATTCGCTGGCGAGAAGTGTGCTGGTTGGAGTTTGGGCCAAGGTTGCAGAAAGAAGAAGAAGAAGAAAATGAGGGCGTCGAGAATGAGTTGGGAACAAAGGGTAATTTTGTCCGTAAAATAAATTATTTTTTAAAAGAAGGATTTTAGAAAGGGAGAGGCTATTTGCAGCACAACATTTACTAAAGGCAGTCCATTTAAAAATTTTATTTTTTCAAATTTACCATTTTATAACTATAGCCCACTAATTTTTAGGTAACCCATTACTATACAAAACAAAAGTTTTAAAATGTCATAAATACCCTAAATCTAAATACAAGACACAATTCTATTTGCAACCCATTACCCCCAACACCAAACCTAAAACATATTACCCCAACACTTATATTTTAGGTTTGTTTGTATATTATTTGTAAACATCATATTTGGAATAAAAGGGTAAAATGGGTTGCTTATAGTATTTCTGTTATGTAATGAATTGTATTTAGTAAAGGGATAAAATGGGTATATTAATTAAAATTTTATTGTGCTGCATTTAGTAAAAATACAAATGAGTGGATTGTACTTAAAAAATGGGTTGTTTTCGGTAAAAGGTGGGCTGCAAATAGCCCCTTCCTTTTAGAAATTAAAACTTTTTTAACGAGACTTTTGAAGGAAAAAAAATATGGATGGACTTTAAACAATAAACATCTTTAAAATGGGATATTTTTTTTGCCAATTATGTCTTTTTTTTTAAAAGCACGAGATTCGGGTTCGGGAAATGAAGCTGGTATGCTGGGCTTGGGTACTGGGTGGCAGTATGGGCAACAAAAATAATGAATACGGAGGAGGGAGAAGAGTCTGGAGACAGGAGAAAACAGAACAGGTTAGGGTTATGGGAATTGGGAGAGATGTCGAGCGAGAGGGTTGTTGCTCCTGTTCCTGTTGAGATTTGCAAGGGCATTAATGGCCTCGAAAAGGTCGTTCTCAGAGAGGTCCGAGGCAGTTCTGTTGAGGTAACCAACCAAACGACGTTGCATATCCCCTTCTCTTCACCCCCTTCTCTATCTGGTTGATAAATATGGCGTGTGAGCTGATGTTTAATGTGTATATTCCTTTCAATTATGATCGTTTCGACATTTTGAATCTTGTTGATATTATATATATATGTAGTTGAGATTCTGAATCTAAAACATGTTGATCTGTGCTCTAAATCACGTCGAGTTTACCTGTGATCAATATTCTTTCATTTGTTGAATAATTACTAAAGGCCCATTTGCATTAGCTTTTCTTAAAATCACTTTTGGAGCTCAAATTTGAAATGTCTACTTGATCTTAGAGATGGGGTGATAATCACTTCTAGACAATTTGGGGATGATAGGTTGGCTGGCAAAATTTTCACACTTCGAAGTGATCGTGGCATAAATTGGGGCTCCCTAGATTATGCAATCACTTCGAAAATTTTAATTTGTGAAGACATGGTTTGAACATAATTTTAAAGAGATACTTGAAGAGATAGTTCTCCAAAAGTGATTTTAGAAAAAGCTAATGCAAATGGGGCCTATGGTGTTTGTTTTTCTCTTGAAAATACTGTGTTTAATATTAGCCTCTAAGTAAATGATAATTACTAAGGCATTTGTTTTTCTCTTGAAAATACTGTGTTTAGTAGTAGCTTTCTAAATAAATGAACCTGTTTGTGGTTGGTCTGTCGTTGATTGTAAATATTAATCTATTTTTATATTAAATGCTGTTTAGACAGCTTGCATGCCTGATATTTTCAGGTCAATCAACTAATATATTTAAGAAAAATGCTTTTCTTCTTGATTTTCATTCTTTTCACTTTGCGAATCTGAGGTGACATTGGTTTTTGTGAAATTAAGAAAAAAAATGATATGGAAAAAAGAATTTTCAGGTCTCTGTATTGTGGAAAAAAGAATTAAATGGCCTTTTGCCATCATTCTTAATATTCAAGATGGTATTTGGGCATTATAATGTCTTTTTATCCAAAACTTATTCTTCCAATGATACCAAATTAAGCAATTTTATGCTACACGGAAAATCCCCTTTTGAATTCACAAATGACATGGACATCTTGTTTACAAGGAGAATTAAGAATTGTGATGTTTTGCATGAAATGGTTATTTCATAATTTTATATCGTTTTGCTTTAGATGCAATAATGGGTCTTGGTGTAAATAGTGAATGTTTCTCATATAAACTTCTATCACTAAAGAGTTAAGGCTAAATGAACTTGAAGAGAAGGCTGAGAAGCTTGACACCGATATACAGTTCCTTAAAGCTCCTTAATCATTATAGAAAGGGTGGTAGGTTTGTAGAAGAGAGTTGAGTTAATTTTACCCTTCATCGTCTGAAAAAAGTGTATTTTCTTGGAGAATTCAACTTTGATTTTTGATGATTTGATTAGTAGGATGTATATTTTTTTCTTTTCAAATAAACTTGAGATGTCTGCATTATCTAATTCAAGGCTGTTTTAATTCTGATACAGAAATCTGATTTATATTTTAAAGAATCTTTGATGATAAGCGGTATCAAAACCTTTGAGGCCCTTAAGTGTACAATTCCTTGATGAAGTGCATGAGTGCATCTTTAGCAAGCATCGTCTGATTAGGAAGATGGAAAATACAGAATGCTTGATAATTAATTCATTACTATTGGAGAATTCCTCAAAAGATTGAAGATTGGAATGGGTTGTTGGTGTTGGTTAAGTCACTCCCTGAACAAATTGCAGCAGCAATAATACTTTCCCTAGCTGTGTGTGTGATAAAAAATAAGTTGCAAGTGATGATATAAAATCACAAAAACAGAGCAGCAAATAACAAACACAGAACACCAAGTTTTTACATGGAAAACCCTTCAATGTGAAGGGAAAAACCACGAGACCACGAGACCGTAGTCCACCAAGCAACTTCCACTATGAAAATAATGGGTACACCAAGATTGTCTTCTCTAGAAAATTAGAGAATACCAAACATCACCTAAAAATGGTGGATAATCAACTCAATACTGGAACAAACTGACCCGGAATTGTGAGCTATTTCTTCATAGAAAAGTTCTCTGGTTTGCTGCTGTAATTGCCTCAAATGAAGACACCACAAAGCTTGAAAAAAGCAGAAATCTTCCTCTGTAATGTTGAGAGGAGAAAGCTTGGCACTTGAGACAAAAGATACCTGTTTCGAAGAGGAGAGAGCAAGCTAAAACAACCTCTGTTCTGCCTTCTCTACTGCTTGATCGTAGAGAGTCGTATACGAGCTTGTTGGAGTTAAGGTTGAGTGTTTAACAAGCCTCTCAAATCTGCCAGCAACAAGCCTTTTCACCTTTCCTTTATATTTATATTTTTGTTTCTTTTTGTTCCCAACAAAGTGATGGAAGCCCACTTTATTTGGACAGCCCGAAATGGGGCTGGAAAGCCTCTTCAAGAATAACAGTTGGCCATAAAGGAATTCAAGGGGATGTCATTAAGAGTTATTATCTTACCCCATCCTTTCCTGTAGCAAGATGTTGTTCGCTTGGGTTGTTCCTCAGGGCTTTAAAATGCGCCTTACTAGTTAAGGGTAGAAGTCTACAGATATAGCCCATAGACCATCTCTAACTAAGTAATGCGGGACTAAGTACATGGACTTGGCTCCTCACCTCGTTCATCTTAGCCTTTCGCCTCAAGAGTCTGGGATCTTGTATCTTGGTCATCATAATTCACCCCCTTAAGGTCACATGTCCCCATGTGGGACTTGCCCACCATCATGAGGTAGGTCTAGCTTTGATTCCATTCTGTCGCACCCTACCCTTTGGCGTAGCAAGATATTGTCTGCTTTTGGTTGCTCATCACGGCTTTACAATGCACCTTACTAGTTAAAATGGAAGTCTACATATATAACCCGGCGAGTCTCTCTAACCTAGCAATGTGAGCCTAAGTACATGGACCTGGCACCTCACTTCCTTACTTCACCTCACTGCATCCATCTTGAACTTTCGCTTTAGGAGTCTTGGATCTTGGTTCTTGGTCACCACAGTTATATTAAAGTGATTGGATAGTGATATGCTTTTCCTATACTAGTACGGGTCTATGCCTGATTCTCTGGAGGGGATTGAGAATGAATGTGATGGATGGTTCTTGAAGATGAGGGTCAAATGGGAATTGAAGGACAATGTAAAGATCGAATTTTTAAGTTTTGCACTTTATTGAGTGGTGGGATGGAGTGAGTTGTGTAAAGTAGAGCTAGTTGCACTTATCTGGGACCTTAATGAATCAATATCCTTGCAGTTGAGTAATTCAAGTTGTAGGATACTCAACCACAATTGTGAATGGGGACTTATGCTAGAAATGGTCCATGGAGATACTCTCATTAACTCTAGAGGTGGCTGATTTACCTTGTATTTGGAGGTTATATTCTGTTGGTCTCCTAGATCGGTAAACATGGTGGCAGATTTCACAGGAAAGAGTTTACGATGTCAATGGATGGTCTCCTATATCGGTAAACATGGAGGCAGATTTTACAGCAAAGAGTTAACAATGTCATTGGATAAATTTTATTGACAATTGTATGTAATTTTATACGCTTCTTTTGAGATGAACACAAGTTTTTTTCTTGACAAGAGAAAAAAACATATAATTTTTGTTATTTTGCATAGTTTAGTTCGAGCTGCTGTTTCGGTTTTTTTTTTTTGTTAATTTTCAATTCTTGGAACTTTGATGTTGTCAATTGGAACTATAGATCTGCCTACACTGCATTGTGCATTCATTTTTAGGAGAATTATGAAATTACAGGTCGCAATGGTATAACCCTTCATCTTGTTGTAATGATTTTGTCCTTTGCTCTGACAGGTTTATCTTTATGGGGGTCAAGTGACATCTTGGAAGAATGAACATGGAGAGGAATTGCTTTTTGTCAGTAGCAAGGTGCTCTGCAATAGTTTAATATTAATTCTCTTTAATTTTTTAGTGGATGCCAAGGGGAGGAGTTGCGCTTTTTAAGTAATATAATAAAATTGAGTTTTGACCGTCCTCTCATTTTCTTTAAAATCCATTCAATTCCACCTTCTCATCATTCTCCAAATCTGAATCATAATAAAATTTGTTTTTTTCTCTTCTACTTATCCCCCTTGAACCCATTATTTATCTATCCTAACTCTTTGCCACTTAATTCTACACAAATCATACCACCTTCCTTTGCGAGACAACCTATTGCCACAAGAGTTTGCAGGGCTGTCCTGCATCAAGGATCCTTCATGTTGAATAGAAAGATTCAATCGATCCCTTATTTATCAGTAAGATTGAGATTTACTTGTACAAATGGAATTTCAAATAGTGTACATTCGTGATGGAATTATACTTTTGATCTACTTCAAATGTGAAAGTTAAACTACACAATTATTGACGTTTTGTACCCATAGTTTCCTGTATTTGGTTTTATTGAATATTCCCACTCTCTTGTTGACTGCAGTTTAGACTGAAATGTAATTTAAAACCTTGTCTGTGTCCTATTTCTCCAAGTAAATTCGGTTAGGGATGTTGTGGTTACATCAGCTTTATTATGTCTTTTAATTGTCAATTTTGTCCAGTCTCTTGATATCATGGATGAAATTTATCTATTGTCATGGGAAAGGTATGCTATGCATGCAGAAAATTAATAACAAAATTTGATGTAATTGTTCTTAGAATCCTTGATGTAACTGTTCTTAGAATCCTTGGTGCTTATAAACATTATTTTGCTAGGAGCATCTTTTTGATTTACTGTGTTCTGTGGTACACCACTAAAGCATACTGCATACAGCTAATACTTGAAGTGACTTGATTAATTGAAAATTGCATTGGTTATATGTACTGTTTCATCGTTGAGACTTCCATTCCTGTATTCCATTTTTAAAGGTTTTCTTATTGGTGGTTGAGATATTGAAGAAGGAAGAAAAAAGGAAATGAAAACTGAAACCCCATTTTTTTTTTTGTTCTGAAATTATTAATTCAAATATTCAATTAGGTTGGCTAGAATCACCAAAGCTGTAGCAGCACAGCGGTGCAGACATGGCATATGAAAGGCAGGAGGGGGTTGGTTGTTGTCAGGGATTTAAATCTTGTCACTGAGCAGAAGAACACAATGAAAAAATGTCGGCTATTATTATATGCTGAGTTGAGTTTTTCATATTTTAGGATGCTAAATTGGAGAAAAATGTAAAACTTCAAACGTACTGTTTATTTATTTATTTTTGGTTTTCCTTGCAACCAATCAGAGTGTCAGTATATTGTATAGTTTCATTCAAGTATAATGAATACATCTTGCATTTTCTTTTTGGTTGGTATGATAGTATTCAATCTAAGGAATAAGCTCGACAAGCTGGTGTACCTTGTTACTATTGTGCCTTAAATGGTGGCAAGGGGGTTCGGTGTTCTTTGTAGCTTCTTTGCTTCGTACCTTTGATTTATATGCCTTCTTTTATCCATCTGAAGTGAAATTTTTTTTAATGCTTTATGCAGGCCATCTTCAAGCCTCCAAAGGCAATTCGTGGAGGTATTCCATTATGCTTTCCTCAAGTATGTGCTTCTTTGCAATTTCCTTTCTTGCTTTGATTTGATTTTATTGCGTCCATCTCTTGGTTAAAGAAACTTGCTTCATATATGTAGTTTGCAAATCATGGTTCTCTTGAGTCGCATGGATTTGCTAGAAACAGGTTTTGGACCATTGACACTGAGCCCCCTCCTTTTCCAACAATGTCCTCCAATAAGGCTTTTATTGATTTGATACTTAAGCCAACTGAAGAAGATATGAAGATTTGGCCTCACAGGTATAGGCTTGGAAAATTCATTACTTGCGCGTGTTTCTGAAGAGTGAAGATAGGCCTTAATTACAATGTTCACAGTTTTTGTTTTCATTGGTTGGATTGTTTTTTGGGTTTTCTAGTTATACATCCTTTTTTTTTAGTGGTTTAGACTAATAAGTCCAAACAAAAAAAAATTAACCCGGTAGATCCTTCATTATTTTTTTCGGACAAAATTGCCCTTTTATACAAAAAGGACAAATTTTGCACAACATATGCAATTAAAAAAAAACGGAAGCCACATTCCATAAATGAACTGGCTGGCATGACAAATCCCGTAAATGAAGGGATGAAATTTATTTGAACAGATGGGGTGGGATTCTTTCTCCATTTATCTAGAAACTAGTCATTCAATGGAATTAGGCCTAGAGCGGTTGCAAACTACTTATCCGACCGAGGTTGGTTGATAGAGGTTCATGATGTAGGCGATTCAAGACCATTTGATTCATTGGTTTTTTAGGATCGAAACAGTGTGGTTGGGAATAATAAGTTCGAGGTACTAATGATCTCCTCATCTTCAGGCAGAAGACTTAGATGTCCCACTTGGTTCATCATCAACAGATGCATTCA